>CM053504.1:52674263-52907308 GCA_028627145.1 Eidolon dupreanum | reverse complement strand
CCATCAAAACTTTGATTTGGTTGCCAGAGGGCTGAACACAGCCTCTATTATCTATGCCATTTTTTCCCCCTCTGGCTTTTTTGTTTTTGTTTTTATCTTTTGGCTTTGATGAATGCAGGCAAACTGAACCCCTTGAGTTTGGTAATAATTCCACAGTTCCGAAAAACTCTACATCATGGCCAAATATGCAGCAAAACAGGTCCATCAATTAATTACTGGAATCGATCTATTAAAATAGCAAATTATTTTTCTCTGAACAGTATGGCAGTGTTGAAAAAAAAGAAAAAATCCTGAACTTGGAAGGGCAAACCAGATAGAAGATCTGCCCCCTTAACTTAGCTGTGAAAACTAGATAAAGACATTTAACTTCTTCGAAGTTTAACTTTGTCATTTAAAAATGGGCATAATATGTCACGTTACCACTATGGATTATTATGAGAATCAAATGATATCAAATACATTAAAATGTTTATTAACCAGCAAAGTACTATTAAAAATGGAAGATATTATTAGTTACTATTAGTGTGAAATTAATATTTATTAGTCTTACTTTCTGAGGGCCAGTTTATTTTCTTTTTGAGGGTCAATTTTTTAAAAAGGAATTTATAATAATTTTTTGTTGATCTCTCACTTTGTGCCAAATAGTATTCAAAGCCCTTTATATGTATATTATTCTAAACCTCCCAATACATCTTTTATATTTGATGGATAAGGAAACTGAGCCACAGAAAATTTAGGTACCTTTTCCAAGACCACGCAGAGTGCAGGGTAGGGCCAGTATTCAAACTCTGGCTCCAGGACTCCCCTTTTTAACCACTATGTTACACTATTTAAGAAGCTGTAAAAACCACAAGAATGAAAAAGAATATGAATGCCACCTATGAAGTATTCTTGAGAAAAAAATTAAACTTGAAACAGATTGCTCCAACTAGATCGAACCTCCAGTTTACAGAAAATTCAGGGGACAAAAGAACATGTTAAAAGTTCACGTGAGGGTACAATCAAGAAAATAAAGTCAGGAAACTTATAAATTGCAAGGAAAAAAAATGAGTAAGAAAACAAGTCAACTACAAACATATCGTTTATAAAACAATTGGAGAAATTAGAACACTGCCTAACTATTTGATAGTACTCTCATGCATAAGAAAGATATTGTGGTTACATTTTTAAAACAGCCTTTATCTTTCAGAAATACACACTGATAGGTTTATATATGAAATATCTCAGATTTGCTTCAAAGTAATCCAGTGAGTCTGGATGGTGAGGGGTAAGGGTGGTTATAGATAAAACAAGTTTGGCTATAAGTTGATGATTATTGAATGTGGGTAGTGACTACATGGAGGTTCAATGTTCCCTCCTATTTTGCATTAATTATATTAGTTTTAGAATAGGTAACCCCCAGAGGGATTATATATCACTTTCATTATGGCTGCAGTACATAATGAAAGTGGTATATAATCCCTCTAGGGGATACCTATTCTAAAGCTAATATAATTAATTAATATCTACCAACCCAAACTACTTTGAAATCCTGCTGAGAGGAGTCAGTGCAGCAATAAGTGAAATAGAGAAAAACAAATACTAATATTACTTATATATGGAATCTAAAAACCAAAACAAAACAAATAACCTCGTTCATAGATACAGAGAACAGACTGGTGGTTGCCAAAGGCAGGGGATGAGGGGTGGGCAAAATAGGTGACAAGAGTCAAAAGGTACAGTCTTCCAGTTATAAAATAAATAAGTCACAGAGAGGTAATATACTGCATGGTGACTATAGTTAGTAATACTGTTTTGCATATTTGAAAGCTGCTAAGAGAGTAAATCTTAAAAGTTCTCATCTCAATAAAAAGAAATCCTCTAAACTATGTATGGTGATGAGTGTTAACTAGATTTATCATAGCGATTATGTCGCACTACTGTATACAAATAACAACTCATTATGTTGTACACCTGAAAGGAACATAATGTTGTATGTTAATTTTTACCTCAATTAGAAAAAAGTAAAAGCCCCAAGTCAGCTGTGTCTGTCACTTTTTTATCTGAAAATAGTAGCTTTTCCAGAAGCCCTCAAGAGAGATTTCCACTTACGTATCATCAATTGTCCAAAAAGTTCTCAAGAAATACAAGGTGGGCAAGAAAATAAAGCTTTTAAAACTCAACACCATTTTTACTCCCAACAAAATTGGATTCTGTTGGTAAGAGCAGAGAATGGATATTAGGTTGCCAACTAACAATGTATGTGACAGAACCTACTTAACCCAAGGTTTCCAAAGTTCAGATTTCCAATTTTCTGGCTCATTGTTGATCTCAATCCATTTTTAAATAAAACAGGAATGGATAGAGGAGTAGATGTATGTATGCATGTGTGTCATGTATGTGCATTAGGAATTTGTGACCAAATTCATTTAATAGGATTTTGTCTGTATCTACATTGTGATGTGTCGGGGTTTCCAAAGTGCCAGTTAACCATATCTCATCTCTAGGTTTTGAATCAAATTGAGAAGACAGATGGGGTCAGATTACCTGCTTTATAAGTGTAAAAAGAAAATAGTTTACCCAGTGTGGGAATCACACAGAACAGAAAGCCACAGAGTGTGGAGGACCTCCACACCTGTCTTTTAGCAGATGTCCCTGAGGAATGTCAAAAGAATACAGGCTCCTGTGAAGAGTGAGGTAATAAACAAAATGATCAATCTCTTCAACCCTCAGTATTTTATGAGCTCTATTCTGTTCTATGGACTCAGGCAGGAATGTAGAAAGAGGAAGGAACCTATTGTTCCTATATGAAAGAAAATTTTTAGGTTTAAGTTTTCATGGATATTCTTTGAGAGTTGTCATTTTATGAGAACATTTAGTAAAGGTTGGCTACCAATTATAAAAATATGATTAGGAAACTCCAGCACATTATTTCTCACCAAAATATAATCCATAATAAATCTGAAATAAAAAATAATCCAGAGACCTTGGCCTAAATAAACATGCTCCTCATTGAAGTTTTTAGCAGAATGTTTGCTTTTTCTAAGTTAGATGCCAACAAAACAGCTACTCATACAGATTGTCAATGTTACACAAAAAGTGTAAGTATACGAGATACACTCACTCTAAAAGGGAGGATTGAAGTTTAGTGGGTGTAAGAAACTAGATTTGAGGTGAAGGTGACTAGTGGTGAGGAATAGATATACAAGTGAGGAGATGATTAAGATAAAAAGTGTAAAGAATTGGTCCCTGTGATGGTTAATTTTAGGTCAAACTGACAGGGTCATGGGGGTGTTCAGTTATTTGGTAAACCACTATTTCTGTTTGTGTCTGTGAAGGTGTTTCTGGATGAGATTAGCATGAGCTGATCTCATCCAGAAATGAGCTGGTAGACTGTATAAAGCAGATTGCCCAGTGAGGGTGGGCATCATCCAATTCATTGAGAGTCTGAATAGAAAAGCATGAAGACAGAATTTGCTTTTTCTGCCTCGTTGAGCTGGATGTCAGTCTTCTCTTGCCCTCAGACTGGAATTACCTCTCCTAGTTCTCAGGCCTTTGGACTTTTGACTTACACCACTGGCTCTCAGGTCTGTGAACTCAGACTGGAACTACACCATGAACCTTCTTGTGTCTCCAGCTTGCAGATGGCAGACTGAAGGACTTCTCGTAGTACACACACACACACACCCTATTGGTTCTGTTTCTTTGGAAAACCCTCATACTAATATTGGTAATCCTAATATTGATTTCCTTTATCTACCAGTACATTAAGATTCATATTAGCTAAATCCTTCAAATTATGTACACTATTTCCAGCAGGAAGAAACAAAAATGCCAAGCCCCTTGCTCAAATCTTAAAACTGCATTAAAAACCCAGATTCAAATTGTGCAGAGCTGTAGATCAGTCTGTAACAAGCAGATGTAGAAGTGACTCTTGTATAATTGAAACACCCTGTTAGAGCCTAAATTTCCCCCATTGTAGAAGGCCCCTCCTGGAAAAAAGGTAGCTGCTGAATGACCATTAAACTGCTCACAAATCAAGACACAAAAGAACACTGAAGCTCTAGTCTTGGAACTTGTCAGTCACCTTTCCATGTTTTATTTTGGCTTCTAGAATAAAAATGATTCCTTGTTGTGGAAAGGCTGATTTTTTTCAGATGCATTGAATTTATCTGAGAGGCTCCCCAGAGTAGAAGGCTCAGGGATACTTTTGTCCTCAAATGGCTGGCTCTGCCACTATGAAGGTTGTTTATAGTAAAACACGACAATTGTGGCTTACAATTGTGGCTTTTGCTGCTTAGTAGTTCCCATCATCTAGGATCTACTTCTCCCCTGCAGCCAGTCAGCAAGGGGTAATTATCATGAGATTACCGCAGTGATTTGAACAAGAGTTAAGAGGGAGGTTTTGTTTCCAGAAGCATAAAATTTGTTGGAATCCCATTTCAGTCATCAGGAAATAGAATGGGAAAAAAAAAATTGGATGGCTTCTCCCCTTTTCTCCCAGGGATAAGCTGACCTTGTGCAGTGCTTTCCTTACTAGTAGTCCTGGGGTAGATGTAGGTAAAAATTTGTTTGAGGTTTAATTTTCCTGAGTCTCACTTAATACAGGTGAAAATACTGTCTTATAATGATTTTAATATAATTGTCATGATTTAAAATGTAGCAATACTCTTGGAGGAAAAAAATTGCCATTCAAACCCAGAAGGTAGTGTTTAGTCTCTTTAATTTGGCACATGGATATTGCATTTCCTATTGTTATGGCAACACAGGATAAGAATATCCAAATGTCAGATAACTGACTGTTGGTGAGGATTTGAAACTGAAACTCATACATTTTATACATTATTGGTGGGAACGTCAAATGGTGCAGCCACTTTGGAAAAAAGTCTAGCAGTTCCTTAAAGTGTTAAACAGTTACTGTATGATCAGTAGTTCCATTACTAATGTATACACAAGCGAATTTAAAACACACATTTACTTGTACACGAATTTCATAGCATTATTATTCATAATAGCTCAAATTGGAAATAACCCAAATGTCCATTCAACTGATGAATAGATAAAATGTTGTATATCCATACCACAGGATATTATTAGCAATAAAAATGAAGTACTGACACACGTAATAACTTGGATGAACCTTGAAAAAATGCTAAGTCAAAGAGTCAATCCCAAAAGACCACACATTATGACTCCATTTATACAAAATGTCCAGAATAAAGACAGAAAGTAGATTAGTGGTTGCCTAGAGTTATGGTGGGGTGGGGGGAGGAGACAAGAAGAAATTGGAGGGTGATGAGATTTCTTTGAGATAATTAAATGTTCAAAAACTGATGGATGCACAACTCTGTAAATATACTAAAAGCAACTGAATTGGATATTTTAAATGTGTAAGCTATATAATGTGACATCTCAAAAAGCGGTTTTAAAAAAAATCTAAATCTCAACAAAAATTTAAATGTATAGTTAAAAATAAAATTTCAGAAAAATAAAGCTTAAAATCTAGAAGAAAGTTATATTAAAATTACTTGAAATCAGTTATTCTGGTATATTTACTTGAACTACAAAGTATCTTCCAACACTGACACAAATATAACTTCTATACCAAATCAACTAATTAGTTATCAATTGCAACAAGTTATCACAGAAGCATTCACCAGAAAGAAAAACTACTTAAAGGTTTACCCTCTGAGAGTTGTCATTCACCCTTGGATCTCAGTGCCTAGTCTGAAATGCCAGTTGCCCCGCATTTTTCAGGAATGTGACTACCCATATTTAATAATAAAAAATATTCAAACACAACCTCTAAATATTGTATAACAAAATTTTCTTGTCATTCTGTTTCAAAAGACATGTCAATATAGGACTTGGTATACTTACAACTTAACCAAAGTGAAGAGTATCATCACCTTTTGCCTCTCTGTTGCTAACACGCAGCCAGAGGTAGAGTAGGTAAAAGTTAGATTATATAGATACATTAAGAGGATGAGAACATAGGTTGTCCCTGGACAGCTGATCAAGGAAATTTGGCCCTAAAGTCAGAGCTGGCCAGAAAGCCTACAAATGAAGAGCTTGTGAACCAATTAAAGCTAGGGTTTTGTTGGTTTCCATACTCATCACTGTAACTCTCCAAGACCTGCATCAACCAACCTACTACTACAGAATTAGACTACTGTTCTGCAGTTTGTCAGGACCATAGCAAAAGAGGTCTACTTTACCAATCCACATATAAACAATGAGCTGTGTATCCTCCAAGCAAGAACAGAGAGAAAAATTTTTTTCCAGGGGAGGTGGAGATGTGGTCATAACGTACAATACTGGTATACAAGGCCAACTGTCAAAATTTCAGAAATGCTGTGAGCTGGTTAACAACATGTCGGTAGTTTGAAATTGCAAAGGTAGAGCAGTCAACAAATGCTGCAAATTGTTAAACATTTACCAGCAAACCACAGGCTGGCAGTGGATGGCTTCTGAAACATTTGTCAAGCCCTTATGTTTATTAAACAAATATAAATATAGCAAATGTCCATCTCTTGTGCCCATACTCATCAATATCACTTTCAGATATAATGTAGCTGACACAATACTTAATTTTCCTTTAGTCAAATTTTCAAATACAGCTTTGAAAATTATGTAATTTTATACAGAAAATACACAGGAATAGTTAGCTAAACCACATGAAACTGATATTTTACAGGTCAAGACACTCAAATATCAGCAATTTCATATAGTTCAACCTACGTACATCCATCACCCAGCTTAAACATCACCCAGTTAAAATTCATGTGTCCTCTTTTCACATTCCCCTACTTCCATCCCTCAGAGGTGACTGCTCTCCTGGATTTATCATTCTCATGCACATCTCTAAACGTTAACCACGTAAGCATTCTTAATCAAGTTTTACATTCCTTTATATAGTTATGTCAAGCTATATGTATTCTGCTACTCACATTTGCTCAATATTGAGACTCATCCATGTCAATACACTTTTCCTGTTGAATATTTTGGACATATAGTGTTGTTTTCCCTTTTGATTAAGAAGTGTGATGAGTATATCTTTATGATTAAACTTCTATCAGCTTCCCCTCCCCACCCCCGCACCCCCCGGCCCTTGGACTCTCAAATGAAACCCTGGATCAAATTATAGAAAAAAATTTTTAAGGCTTTTGAGACTCTTGACAAAATGCTTAGTTTTTCAATTCACCCTCCCATCAGCCTACTCTAAATGGTCTACCTTCATAGCAAAAAGCACTACTAAAAAATTAACCAAAAATGAAATCTGGCTGAAATTTTCCTGTTTTTAATGTTTTATTCATAAAGTTCCACTTTTTCCTATTCTACAAAAATGATGAATCTCCTACAGCCTCTACTCTGCATTCTTCAGTATGAACACTGGAGCCAATTTACCAGTAAGAATACAGGATTCTTGGAGACAGATTTCCATCTAAATTCCAGCTGTGTTGATTAAAAACTGTGGAACTTCAGGCAGTTACCTCTTTCTGAAAACAGAAAACACCATCTGCTACACAGAATTGTTGAGGGTTAAAAGAAATAACACATAAAGGGTGTAGCACAGAACCTGGTAGAGAGTAAGCACACTAATATTTGTCAGATAACAAGGGTAGTTAATAGTGTCCACCACAATAGTCAGTGCTTTCATGGTCATACATGAACATGCAGAGAAGTAGCAAAAATCTGTCACCGGAAGCATGTGTTCTCAGCTGAGGTTGACTTGTTTCAGCTTTCATACTATTAACAAATGTTCTTGTCAATGGTCTATTTAGCGCCATTTTGTGTACTTTGTGCTTTTTGTTGTTTAAAATGGCCCATGAGAATAGTACTTACAGCACAAGAAGGCTGTCATCTGCTTTTTGGAGAAAATACATGTTAGAAAACCTTCATTCAAGGCATGAATTATAGTTGTTGGTCATAAATTCAATGTAAATGAAACTATAAATACATTGTCCTTAAACAGAAACACACATAAAACAAGGTTATATATTGATCAGTTGAAAATGTGACCAGAGGCCCATAGGAATCTAACCCTGTATTTCCCCTAGGAGCACTGGTTCAGTATTCACTAATTCAGGGTTTGCAGCAACTTTATAAAACTACCAGAAATAAGAAATCTACTGCATTTGACATCATCTTTGCCACTATTCGTTAAATTGAAACTCATATTATGTACTAACCTTACCCAAAATATAAAATACACAAATACTTTTAAAGCTTTACTGAGAGGAAAAGCTGGTTCAAATAAACAGAACACTACCATGTTTCTACAAATGGTAAATTTTGCAAATTTTTCCTTTTCAAAAGTATGCCCCTTAATTTTTTTGGATCCATAAGAATTTTCACATTAAATGATAAAGACCAATATCAGACATTTTTTTTATTGCTGTTTTAACTGTAATGTCTCTAGAAAATGTTTGCTCTTGGTTTAAGATGGACTTTCTTCATCATGTTAAGAAAGTACCTTTCGGTTTAGGTTTTTATGAATAAGTGCTGTTATTAAATATCATTCTGACATAGAGGATCATATGAATTTTGACTGCTGACTAAATACATTTTAAAATACTAAGCATTCTCACATAAACAACTTAATTATAAGAGATCAAAATACGCTGTGAAATTTGAATTTCTATTATTTCATTTACGGTGTTCTACCTAAATGCAAAATAAATTTAAATAGCTTTTTCTTCACATGATTTCTTTTCATATAAAAATAATGGCCAATACTGGAATAAATTCAAACTAGTAGCCACTGTGGTTTAGTATTACATTTAAACTGTTACTAGACTGGTTTCACATCCCAAACATCTAGACATTAAAACTCACAAAACATAGTTAAATACTTTTTATGTTACATTGGCATATGACTTAAAATCGAAATAAGAAACCAATACACAATAGATAGTTTGGAGTACTCTTTATCATCAGAGTCATCACAATTTGCAATTACTTGTATCAACGTTTATTTAATCCTTTTTCCCTTTTAGTCTATAAGCACTATGAGGGCAGGATTCAACTTATGTTTATTGGCTTCTGCTAGGTCTTGTTTTTTTGCTCCCTTCAAATCTCTCCACCTTGCTGCATCACTGGGCTCCCTTGCCTTCCACGAGGGTTCAAGTAATAGCAGTTCCAACAGATCAGAGGATGGAAAAGAATGAGACACGCACACATACCACACACAAATGTTCTTGCTATTTCTCAATGCATGTAACCCTCTCAACAGGGCCTAAAACCTTCTTTTTAGACAATGATCTTTGTAGAAAATTTCTTCATTTAAAAAACAAAACTCTACAAGCATAATTAAGTGAAAATACAAATTTAGTTGCCCCCAATCCTGTTTTTTTCTTTAAGCATGTAAACAAGTAGTAGTAAGTTTTACAAGCAATTGTATATGCTGAGAATTTTTCTCTAAACTTAACCAATTAAAACAATTTTCAAAAATCCCTATTAACTACTGGAAAGAATCTAGTCTTGTCATCAAATAAAGTAGGTCTTTTTCCTTTGGTTCTCAAAGGACTCCTTGTAAAAGTACTTGATAAAGGATATACTAACAGGTACATTCCACATTAACGTTTCAACACTGCTCAGAACTGATAATCTAGTGAACATGTTCTGCAGTTTCAATCCAGGAGAATGTAAAACTATATTCTATGAGAGCCTACTGAAAAAAGTAAAACAAAACTAAAAAAACATTATCAGGACAAAATCAGTTACTCTTGAATTAGATGACTAATACCTTTTACTAAAGACCTAAGTCTCCATGGAGTAAAACTCAGGGTAGAAGAATCAATTTTAGACCCCATTCCATAGAACTTTAGCTTCTGAAGTACTCCAAAAGTACATTACTTCACTTGTAAGGAAGGTTTTACAGAAAATGAGTCTAAGTAAAACAAAATTCATACTCAGTGCATGTGAAGTAAAAAGGTATATATTCTATATGTATTCATAAAAGAAATATTTTAGTTAAAAAATTAAAAGCCTGATCTAAGAATGGAATTCTTCTGAGACTACCTAGCAGTAATGCTCATTTCTTACTGTGTTAATATGTGTGTATTAAAACTTAATTTGATATAGTCAATAGACAACTGTCCTACATTTATGTTTATTAAAAATTGACATTAACAAACAAAACCTGTACAAAAAAATACCCCAAATCACATATCACTTTGAAACAGTAATCTTGAGAGACATTATCGCCTAGGACCCCCTCTTCCTCTGCCCCGGCCACGTCCTCGTCCTCTTCCTCTGCCCCGGCCTCTTCCTGCAACTGAGGGAAGAATAAAACAAGGCAGGGTAAATTCTCTTCTGTGCTCTTACCCAGACACCGCAATGAGCATCTACAGCCAAGAAAACTTTAACTCAGCTTCTCTTAAATGTGACCTTAGTCACTCCTACCAACACATTATCATGCAGAAGCAAGAACTGCTGGCCTACAGAGATTCTTTACTGTAACATTTATTTGTTTGAATATATTTACTGAGAAATTAATCAAGTTTTAAAATATTTTTTCTTTCTATCATGTCTCAAAACCACCACAAAATGAAATGCAAACCATTTGAACTTCACAAAATGAGATTACCATACCAATGGAACAGAATATGAACACCATGTGCCAGATTTTGTTACTGAATAGAATACACACAAGTTAATTGAAAGTTAATGAAATTTAAAAGTATTGTATCAAGTAACAACCTCAAGACTCTTCAAAATCTTAAATCATATGATCCAAGTATAACCTAGTATTTTAATCCATACAGCAATATCCCTGTCACCTGGTCATCCTAACTCTACTGGAATATCACAGTGACTGAATACTCATACCCAAATGAACTTATTTCATCTTGGACAAATATGAATGTTAGAAAAATCCTAACATGGAGTTCAAGTCAGTCACATTCTGATTTCTACCTATTATTTCCAGTCTTATCAATTAAAGCAATAGGGTAAGTCTAGGACTTCTGTTAAAACAAGGCAGATTAACCACACTCTCTAATTCCTTCTGAAATATTATTCATATAGAAAAGAAATAAAAATGGTAAATACCCATAAGGACCACCCCCACCCCGCTGCATAAAAAAGCAGAGGAAACACAGTGGTTGAAAGATTTCAATGAATTCTTAAGTCAGAAAGTAGATTTACAACAGTAAATGTTTAGTAAAGGAAGAATAAGTCCTAAAAGACCTAAGACCTTGAAAACCAGGGGTGAGATGATGAGGCCACTGGGCTGAAAACAAACAAAAAAATGGGTGACAATCCTTATGTGGAGCTGTAGACTGGCCAGTCCACTTTCCCAACTTGCAAAGCTAATGATTATTTCCTTAATAGATAAGAGAGAAAGAAAAGGTATTCCTCAAGCTATAGGTTGTAACCTGAAATTTTTCAACTCAAAGAGAACAGTATAGAAAACTTAGCAGCATTTGCATGTATTAGGACTAAGTCATTTCCAGCAACTTTTCTTTCAGCTATACATATGAGTGGGTCATCATGCAAAGTATAGTTCTTAGGGTGGGTGGAAGAAAAGTCTCAAAATCATTTTATTAAGTGATTGTCTATGGAATACTGAGCCTCCTTCTCCTGCCTTGCTCCTATAATGCTGGCTATGAGGTATCTATCTCCCACAATAGGTGACTGGAATCTTTTTGTGAGAAAACCAGCTTCAAAAAGATTTCCAGATACTGAAATCTGGGTGTCTTCATTGAAGAAATCAACTCATTTCTGAACCACCCTACAGTGATATCCACTAGCTGAAAAGTCTAACCTTCCTTCTCAGAACTTCTCTTTTTGGGTCCTTGTTAAATAATACATGGCCAAAGTGCAAGATACATAAGACTTCAACTTAAAGACCACATAAATAGATTAAATAAAGAAAAACCAGAGAAAACAATGTTAAGTGCAGAATAAAACTTCAAAAAAACAAAACAAAAAACCCAAAACTGTAATTAAAATCCTATCAGTTAATATCCTATACAATAGTTTTCAGATAAGAGAAAATACATCCCTAAAATAAAAGATTCTTTGAAAAGTCAGAGGAGGAGGAGGCTTGAAGATTAAGTGCATGCTAGATTAGAAGATTAAGGTCAAGGAAACTTCTCAGAAAACAGAACAAAAACAGAGAAAAATAAGAAAAGATAAATACTTAGAGAATCAGCCAGAAGACTCAATTATTAAGAATTCCAGGAAGAACAGATCAAAAGAGGAGAAATTTATCAAAATTACAGAAGTAAATTTCTTAGCTCTAAAAGTCAAGAATATCCATACTGAAAGGGTGTACCAGGTACCTAGGAAAAAAATGGAAGAAAAAAGAGAGGATAAGCAAAGACCCCGGGCCGAGTCATTAAAAAATTACAGAATACCAGGAGCAAAGATTCAATCTTCTGAAGAGTGTAGGTGGTGGTGGACCAAGCCACACACAAAGGTATAGGAAGAATGGCATGTGTTTTTAATAACAACACCAGTAACAATAATACTATATGAACTTGTGGCAACTAAAGGCAATTAAAAAAAAAAAGACCTGTGTTGTTTGCAAATGTTTATATTTTGAATAGTGGATTAGGGTATAAAAACACCATTCATAAAAACATAATCCTTCAAACTTACCAGCTTCCCTTTTCTTAGACTTCACCTTTGGTTCAACATCCACAAGTAGCGTATCCAGAGGTAAGCTGTCTGGCAGAATAAAATACCGAATGTTATTTCCTCGAATACTCAGTGTTTCCAGTTGTACAGGTTCTCGGTTCTTCAGGGTCATTTTCACAGCTTTAAGATGCGTATTCATGCTGACATCTACACCTAGAGAGAAAAAAAGAGGGCAATTATTAGCACGATAAGGCAACTAATTATGCTGTCAAGTTACCGTAAATATATTACAAGAGTACTGTTCTGCTACATTGCAAGTGTCCATAATTATGTGAAGCTGGTAAATGGAGGGATACTCCCAACATAAATTAAAAACCTTCCCTTTGTAGAGACTTTTCCTAGCATGTTAATGTTTTGCATATGTTTACAGAGATGAATGCAGCAAGCCATGGAGGAACCTTGACTACCATACATGCCTATTCCCACTGTCCCAATGCATTCTCCTCATATTTAAGGGTAGACAATGTCTATTGCATAGTTCTCCCATTGTCTCCATAACTTCTTTACAACCCATTCCACCAAGCTATCTTCACCTTTGCTTTAAAAATAAAGTCCTCTTATGTACAGTAATAGTTTCCTTTATTACCAGGAATTTAATATACCTTAACTTTTTTTAAAAAGGAATGTTACTTTTTTATTAATATTTGGATTACTAAGTTGAAAAGTTTTTGAGTGCTCTGCCTCAAACTATTTGTTCCGTTAAGTCACAATTTTTGGTATGAGATTTTTGCAAAATAAAAGTGAGATTTTCTAGGATGAACATATGGTATTACAGTAGAAATACCTGATCCTTGGGGAATCCTTACCAATTTTTCTGAACAGTATAACTAAAGATCTAGTTAATTTCTATCACTAGAAAGTTAAGGCCAGAAAAACATGAATTCTCTTAACTTTCCCAACATCCATCTCAAATCTACTGTCTTATTATGTTTTCCTCCCTTCTTCCAGTCAGAGAAGAGGTCCTCTTCTTTCCCAAAATTAATATACTCTTGATACATTGATCTCTATGGGGATCTTGATCCATCAAGGCAGAAGGAAAAAAATAAGATTCATGAGCTGCTTCTATGTTCTGAGAACTGCATACTTAGACATTTTAATTTAATCCTTAATATCCCTACGGTATGTAGCATGATTACTTCTACTGTGAAGACTAAAATATTTATTCAGAAAGGATATGAGATATTTGAAATAATGGTTGTCAGTAGAGGAGGAAAGTAGATTTTTACTAGATTTTGCTCTCCCAACTTACTGAACTTCCCCTCAAACATCATCTATTAAGTACCTACTATATGTTAGGCAAACCTTGCATTATGTTATTTTTGTGTTTGTGTGTCTTCTGTCACTAGATTGCGAGTTCCTAAAAAAGCAGAGCTCAAGAAAAAGCAGATTAAATCACTGTGTACAAAATTTTAACAGGACAGCAATTACACTTCCTCAGATATGGTCAAAGACTGTATCAAAACCTTACACTGCACTGATTTCTTTTCACAGTAACTGGCATTGTAAAGTTCTAGTATACTCACAAATAATACTGTATGTTCCTCTTGGTTTGTTCAATGCTTGATATGTGTTAAAAATTATTTATAAATTTATAATTTAAATATTTCATTTGGTTCATTAATTCATTTGAAATTTTGTAGTTCTGGGGGGGAACACCTACTATGAGTGAATCTCAGTGGCCTTAAAATATAAAACTACACAAGCAATATCATTAAAGCAAACACACATAAAAAGTCTGAAATACTCCAAAATGTTGTGCCAAGTGATTGTCTTAGTAATGTAAAACTATGGTTCCTCACCACACCCTCTCCATTTCCCGTATTTTTTTTTCTCAAGATAATCAGATATGGAAACCTCAACCTCTATCTTCAAGCACTTTACAATCTAACAGGGGACACAAAATTCTAATAAAAGTAAAATGTATTTTGAAAGATGTAACATCCCAGGCAGAAGGACATACACAGGCAAAAGCATGAAAGGCACGAAAGCAGGAAAACAGGGGTCATGTATAGGATAATGAGTTATCCAGTTTGGTCTTAACAAACAAATACTTAAGGTAAGGCTTAAGTAAGAAGGTCCATGAAATAATCCAAACCAAAAGAGAGAGAGAGAGAGAGAGAGAGAGAGAGAGAGAGAGAGAGAGACAGACAGAGAGAGAAAGAGATGTATTACAATAATATTCATTTAGTAACCAAAAAAATAATTCTGGCCTGCAGGTGGAAGAGATGGAAAAAATAAAGTGTTATAAAGCAGTCCAACCTCCATACCTGTGATTGTTCCATGGACCTGTGTCCCATTCTTTAATTCGATGGTTACAGTTTCATGACTCAATTTCATCAAAAATCTATAAAGACAATAAGAATAAAATAATATTTTCATATTTAACACTTTAAAATCATGTTTATTAAGTCAAAGGGTAAAATTTCTAGATGTTGAAAATCTGTTTAGATACTATCTGTATCAATTTCTATTAATAATCTACACAAAATTTCAGCTTTCCCTGAATTAAAACCTTAACATTTAAAAGGAACATAATAACAGAAACTGTCATTTGGACATTTCTGATTCTCCAAAACAGTAGTCCCCAACCTTTCTGGCACCAGGGACCAGTGTGTCTATGAGAATCTAATGTCTGATGATCTGACATGGAGCTGAAGTGATGATGCTAGCACTAGGGAGCAGCTGCAAATACAGACGAAGTTCCGCTCTCTCACCAGCTGCTCACCTCGGGCTGTGCTGCCCAGCTGCTAACAGGCCATGGACTGCCATGGATTGGTACCAGTCCACAGCCTGAGGGTTGGAGACCCCTGCTCTAAACCATTATGCAGCATTCCTGCAGAGATTCTAAAGTTGTTATAAGCCACAAAATTGAAATCAAGAAATTATATGGATGAAGGTGGTCAAAAGGTACAAACATCCGGTTATAAATAAATATGTATTGGGGGTGTAATGTATAACATGCGGTGTGGTATATTGGAAAGCTGCTAAGAGAGTAATCTTAAAAGTTCTCATCACGAGGAAAAAAACTTTTTTGGGGGGTAACTATATAAAATGATGGTTGTTCACTAACCTTACTGTGGTAATCATTTCAAAATATATGTAAGTCAAGTAATTAAGATATACACCTTAACCATATACAGTGCAATATGTCAATTGTATCTCACTAAAAATTAAAGAAAAAATTATAATTAGTAGTAAAGGATTATATGCTTATTGTATATGCACAATAAAGTAAAAATCTCTTTGTAACCCCCTCCGTGTATGGGGATATTCTTCTACACCATTTTCTATCCATTCATAAGCATATATAAAAAACGTTTTCACATAATTAGGGACAGACTTTAATGGCTTCTGTAATTTGTAATTCTCATTTAGCAGTTTATATTATGACACTTTCATATCTCTCTCTCCCTCTCCCCCTCCCCCCTCTATATATATGCAAATCCTCACCAACACTAATTCTAACCAATCTTCTAAATTTCTGTCAATTTGAAAGGGAAAGGGGGGCAATTTGCTTTTATCTATTACTTGCAAGGTTGAATACCTTTTAATGGGAAATTTGGATTTCTTTTGTGAATTACCTATTCACATTATACACACATTTTCAACTACATTGAATTTTTCTTTTATTTTTTTACCAGTTTGCCACAGCCATTCAAGTTCGTGGTTTTCTTTAGTCATATTATTATTTTTTAAATTTTACATTGTTAAATTTGTGAATCCTTCTTGGGTATGTATTTGTTTGGGAAGATGGTTCCCATCCCCAGATTGTAAAAAGTCTCTTATTTTCCTCTAGTTATATATTTAGAATTTTAATCCACCTGGAATTCACCTCTTTTCTATGCAGTGTGAGGCAGAAATTTGCCTTTTTTATTTTCCCCAATTGGATAGCCAGGTGCTTCAATGTTTACTGACTAATCCATCCATTCCCCACTTCATCTATTCTTTTGTTCTCCCCAACTTTTTATTATGAAACATTGCAGAGGAAGAAAAGTTGAAGAATTCACCAATTACTGTAATGTTGCCATTTTGTGTGTGTTCCCCTACACACACCTTAGTTTCATATCATCTAAAAGTAAATTTGCAGGCTCTTCAGCATACATTTTCTAATGAGAACATTCTCTCATGTAACCATTAATATCACATCTAGAAAAATGTATAGTCCCACAGTATGATCTATTATATTCACAATTTATAGTCACCGTTTCTAATCTTTAATATGTACTTTGTACAGCCTATCATAGCATCTATCGCACTAAATGGTACATGTAGGATTACCTATTTTTTCCCTCTATTATAGTGTTGTTGAGGGTAAGGTTTATGATTTTTAATCTAATCCTAGATTGTAACAGGCACTGAAACTTTTGGCTGAAATATTTCAATAACAGAAACCAGCCTTAAAATACTTTTTTAGTGGTAGAGAAAGCCACATACACAAAAAGGGAAATCAGCATTCTGTTATGGCAGCCACTGAGAATCAGCAGCCATGGCTCTGTGCTACTCCACAGCCGTGGGCCTAAACAAGAGCCAAAAGGTGACCAAGAATGTGAGCAAACCGAGGCACAGCTACCACTACGGGCACCGCACCAAGCACACCAAGTTCATGCGTGACAAGATCTGAGAGGTGTGCGGCTTTGCCCTCTATGAGCAGCGCAATGGAGCTGCTCAAGGTCTCTAAGGATATGGGGGCCCCGAAGTTCATCAAAAAAAACGTGGGGACACACATCCGAGCCAAGAGGAAGAGAGAAGAGTGGAGCAATGTCCTTGCAGCCATGAGGAAGGTAGCAGCTAAGAAGGACTAAGCCCCATCCCTTCTGTGTGTAATAAAACCTTTTCAGGGAAAAAAAAAAAAAAAAAAAAAGAGAGAGAGAGAGAGAGGACATTAGACCAGTGTGTTGTATCCTTTTTCCTATTTGCTGTCAAGAAGTCTCTCAATGAATTGGTACTACTTTATTTCACCAAACAAGAATTCTTAACTTAGCTCTAAATTTAATAATCACTTATAATTATATTAGGTTAGAATTTTCACCTAATACTTTATTTCCATTATCAAGTTTTGGGGTTTTAAAAAATCTTTTAGGAGTATTCTACATCTTGCTTCCTAGCAATGTCATCGGCTTGACTTAAACAAAATCTTATAAAAATTAAAAAAAATCTTTTATTTTTATCAACACACTCATTAACTTTTACTTTATAAAAGCTCTTTCAAATCATTTTTGGAAGTAGGCAGGATTAGAGTAAAAAGATAATACCTTAGTAATCAAGCAATCTACCACCTGGAAGTAAAAAGGAAAACCAGAAAGCAAAAAAAGACATCTGAAACAATTAAAACACATTTCAGAAAGTCCAAAAACATTTCTTTGATAAATAGTATTTATCATTATGTATTAATGGTAGTTCCTGTGCTGGGTAACAAGGATTAAAAATGAATAAGAGTAGGCCCCCCAAGGAGCTCAAACTCTAGTAGGAAGGACACATATAAGATATTTTAAAAGCAACTAAATTGTAAAACCCAATGGAGATATACACAGGTTTTTACTAGGCACATAATGTAGCATGGGTAGGAGGGAGTCAGATCTTAGTGGACTTCTAGTAAGAAGCCTGAAAAGGTGGAACTATGCAGCAAAAAGAGACAAGAGCAAAGATATGGTACTAAGGAACAGCACAATGTACAGAGAAATTATAGGTACTACCAATGGAAGAAATATTAAGTCCAAGAGAATAAGTAGGGAAGTTAGGCAAGTTCCTTTCGTGGAGAGCCCAAGTTCTGTTAAAGTCCTCGAGGAAAGCTACTGAAGGGTTTTCATCAATGAAATACAGTGCCCGGGTCATGTTCACATTGGAAGACAAATTAGGTGGCTAGACTAGTACAGAGGTTAAAGTTACAGTAATCAAGACACAGGAAAAACAAACAGATCAATGAAACAGAATCAAGTCCAGAAATAGACCCACATTTATATAGTCAGGGTGCTCATGGGACTGCCAAAGCAGTCCGATGGGTAAAGAAAACCCTTTTCACCAAATGCTGAGATCCATAATAGGATTTTATATTCCATAATAATATGGAATAACTGGAAATTCATATCAAAAAAATGAACCTGGACTCTTTACATACACCACTTACCAAAATTAATTGAAGATGGATCACAAACCTTACAAGTTAAAATTATAAAACTTTTAGAGGAAAACCTTGGAGAATAACTTCATGGTTTGAGGGTAGGCAAGTTTCTTTAACAGTAAATAGAGAGCAATAACCATAAAAGAAAAAGCTGGTAAATTAAGACTTCCTCAAAATAACCTTCTGCTCACCAAAGACATTACTAGGGAAACGAACAAGTAACCCAAACCGCAAACGGAGAGAAATTATATGACAAAGGACTAATACATATAATACATAAAGAATCACTACAACTCTTGTAATTAAAAGGAAAAACGCAATCAAAATCAAACTCTCACAAAGATAGCGAATAAGCAGGTGACAAACTACTCAACATCATTAGTCACAACTAGACTACTGCTACTAAACAAGCACTAAAATGGCTAAAATTAAACTGACAACAACAAACAAATGCTGGGTGTGGAGCAACTGAAATTCTAACATACTGTTGGTGGGACTGTAAAATGGTACAACTACTAAAGATAATGAACTGGCCGCTTCTTATGAAACTAAATGTACACCTATGCTATGATTCAGCAGCTCCACTTCTAAGTAATTACCTGAAAGAAAATGAGGTGGGGGGAAAGACTTGCATGAGAATGTTCAAAGCTGTTTTAAAGAAAATACGTAAATAACTTTTAAACACACAGTAGACTACTATTCACTAATAAAAAGAAACAAGTTAATGATGCAAGCCACAATGTGGATGACGAGCAAAAAAAAATTTACAAAAAAAGAATTCATATTCACAATTCCAAATATATGAAATTCTAGTACAAGCAAAACTAAACTAAGTGGAAGAAATTGGCTGCCTTGAGGTGTGTGTGTGGGGGTGGGGTGGGGAGAGGATATGGAACCAGAGACTGGAAAGGGTTTGAGGAAACTGAGGTTTTAGTAATGTTCCATATCTTGATGGTGGTATAAATTTTTCAAGATTGGGAAATGTACACTAAATTTCATTCTATGAGATATTTACCTCAAAAGGTGATAAAAAACCATGGGTGAAAAAAAGGAGCCTGAACAGCTCAGTGGTGGCAACTGGAATGGTAAGAAGGGTATCATGGGCAGGAAAAACATACTATAATTTCAGCCTAGAAACCAAAGAGATTGGAATTATTTTCTGATGAATCCTTTATTATCTGAATTATTTCTATTTACTGAGACTTAGATATTCAGATAATAATCAAATATTCAGACAACATGGTATCCTTCAGTATCCAAATGCACATTATTTAAATTGAAAAACCAAAGAGAACTGGATAGAGAAATACTTCTACCAGGTAGATAAAAATGTCAAAACCTGGCAATTTATCAGGTATCAGAATTATCTAGACAGGAAGAAGTCAAGATGATTCTCAGTTCTTTGGTTAGGGTGACGGTAAGATGATAGTGCCACCAACTGAGGTACAGAAATAAAGTCAACTGAAAATGGGAACTAGTTAGACAAACGCCTATTTTCTTGGTGTAAAAATCATTCTCCAGTAAGAAGAAATTTTGTTTCTTCTTACTAAGACACAGAATAGGATTCAATACAGCCTTTAAATTTACAGAAAAATTCTGTCACAAGGAATATCTTTAAAAAAAGACAAACTGATTCCAAAGAGTATGCTAGGTACTGAGAAACTGCTCAAAAATATACTTTAAATTCTGAGACGTTTTTATCCAGTTATAGTACAAATAAAAACGGATTAAGAGTTAACCTTAAATGCCCTCTTCATAAACTCCACTCTGAAGGGTTTTATGTTATTTCAAACATACTAGAAATTCACTTGTCTATCTTCACCACAAAACAAAGTTCCAACAAGGCAGGGACTTTACCTTTAAAAAAATACATTACCAGCGAACAGTTAACAGGCGACGCTGGGAATCCTTGACTCAATAGGCAATAAATTAGCTAAATTACAATCGCTGGCTTAGTTATTATTAACCTTCAGGTTCTCAGCCTCAAGAAAAAATACTAAAACTAAATATATCAGTAGGCTTACTAACCAAGTTTAAACACGAGATATAAAATAGAAGAAATACCGATTATTCTTGTAATCAGCCACGAATACGTAAAGCGATTGATTATGCCTCAAGTTGGGAGGTTTTTTCCCCTAAATCCAAGGCCCACTCTACGGTGAATGCTGAATAACCTTAAGTCTAGAGAGTATCAAAAAATAAACAAAAAATAACTTACAAAGTCCATCCCTGATTTAAAACATTTCGGAAATGGATTTCATTATTTTCCAGATAAACTCCTGCAGTTTCTAAGTACTCTTTAAAACGCATTAACTTAAACTATGCAGAGCATACAATTTTTCTTTACGTCTCCCACGTTCTCACGGAGCATGGCCCTAGTTATATTTGCTGGTTCCTGAGAGCTGAGATGAGCCCGAAAAATAACCTAGAGTACGAGTTCTACGCGAAATGCAAATCGGTAGGTAACCGAACGCAAGATCTTGTAAGCCTGGCGCTGCACCTTTAAGGCCTCTGAGACACTGAGTGGGAAGAAACGGCTCGGTCTTTACGTCCAACTCTTGGAAGACACGCCGGAACCCGGCTCGACCCAGTCTGAAGGCCAGGCCGGAGCGCCGGCGCAGCAAAGATAGGGCGGGAGCGACGGGCGCCGGAGAACGTTAGCAGGCCGCGCACGCACGCGGCTTTCGCGCCTCCAGCAACTAGGGCAGCCTAGCCACCCGCTCACGGCCCAAACTGTCCCTTCACGGCCCTCATTCTGCTTGGTCACCTCCTTACCTCACAAGCTTCATCCTAGCGGCGCCGTCACGCTTTCGGTCCGAGAGTGCACAAAACGCGACAACTGAGGGCCTACGGACCGGAGTATGAATGGCCGGAAACGCCTACTCCCGGAGCTGCAACGTAAAGAGCGCGCGGACCGCTGCGGACGCAGGTCGGAAGCGCCGAGGCCGCGCTTGGTCGCACTCTCTTCCGCCCCCGAGGAGCGCTACTGCGGCCCCTGGCGGCTGGAGGTGTGCCTTGCGACAGCTAAGGGCGTTTGGGGCGGGGCGTGTAGGGGGAAATTTCCTATTAGAGGGAGATTTGAGGAGATTATATTCAGTTAGTGGGCACTTCGGAATGGCAGTCCGCCTTGTATTATGTAGCGGCAAGTATACCCGTGAGCGAAAGGAAGTTCTGAGAGAAGCTCAAAGAATTATGCTAATTCTGCTTCCAAACGAGGAACTTCAGCGTTACTTGATGGGCTTAAAGAAAATCACACAGTTTAGCTAATTATTTTCACTTTCAATTCTGGTCACGGACCTCAAAAGGGTACCCTGCATTGCCCAGAGATCGTGTTATGCTTAATAAGCTCACAAACTATTTCATAGTTTCTTCTCTCCCTCTCAAACATTGTACAGCTCCTCTCCCAAATTACTCCCTGCTAATGTTTTCTACTTCTTGGAGAAAACAAACCATTCTTCTACTTCTTGTTACAAGGGTAGAAATATTATTGCTCCTTCCAAAGGCAAATTCCTCTTCGCTGTATTGTGGATCGCTCGTTTTCTCAAAAATTTCAGTCCTTCAGTTATCCCCTTCTAACTTGAATCATCAATTTCTCCTCTACTAGATTTTTTTCATTAGCATTCAAATTTACCTTAAAAACAAAATTCTCCTCTGATGCAGCTCTGGCTACTGCCTGATTTCTTTCACAGAAAAACAAGTGAGCTGTCAATACCTGTTTTTATCACCTCCAATTCACTCTTCAAACTACATTGAAACTGCTTTTCTAAAGACCAAAAACCTCCAAGACAAACTTCTGTTCTCATCTTACTCAGCAGCTCAGCAGCATTCAACACAAACACCCTCCTTTCTTGGCTTCCAAAACATCAAGTGCCCCAGGGTTTATTCTTATCCCACCAGCTACTCTTTCTAGCTCTCATTAGCTGTCTCATCCTCTACTGAGCCATTACATATTGGGGCTCTCTCCTTTTGGATACCACTTCATTTAGCTTAGGTGATCTCCTCCAAAATCAGGGCTTTAATTTGTATCTCCAGCCTGGACTTCATCCCTGATCATTTGAAATCTTGGATGTTTTAAGGCAATGTTCATCAAACTTTAATGTGCATGGGATTCATTTTAGAGTAAGCTTCAGAATGAAAATTCAAATTCAGTTGGTGTGGGCTCTGAAATTCTGCACTTCTAATGTTAAAGAGAAAAATCTACAAGCTCCAAATGGCATCACTTATGCTAAAAGCCCAAGCTACCAAGATTTTGTATCTGATCTAATTGCAGTTGCAACCTCTTCCAGAAATATAATTTAATTAACCAGTCTGGAATTTTCTGGTCAAACACCAGAAAGATAATCTGACACCTAGGCCATCTCCATCCCCCATTGAAAGAAGAGGCGACCTACATGATTCCCCAAAGTAAAGATGTCCTGGCTTCTTTGTTTCACTAATAGCTCCCATGCCCCATTCTGCTTCCTATATAAACCTTCCATTTTGTATAACCCCTCAGTTGCTAGATAGGATGCTGCCCAATTCATAAATAACTAAATAAAGCCAATTAGATCTTCAAATTTACTCTGTTGAATTTTGTTTTATTTTTAAACACCAACAAGACTTCAGTTGATGAAGATCCCCCAGTCTCATGGACCACAAGTTGAGTAACTAGACTATAATGGACATTTATGTGCTGCTTTCTCAATATCTATCCCCTGCTCTTCCCAACAGTTTCCAATAATCTGGTGATTAATATGGTCCTAAGGAAGCTGACTCTACCCTTATGTCAATAATCACATTCCATTTCTTGGTCCACAGTGGGCTTGGGATGTAAGATGATTCAACCAGAACTTTGAAGGGAATACTCTTTCCTTTTGGACGTGAACAGAGAGGTAGTTGTTGGAAACTCCCTTAGAGCCAAGAGAAGAACCAGTCTTGAGACAGTTAAAACAAAAAAAAGTCATGATATTAATGAGCCCACAGACTAAAAAATGCCTAAATGTGTTTATTTAAATTAAAATTAAAAATTCAGTTCTTCAGTTACAATAATCACATTTCACGTGCTCAATAGCCATCTGCACCGATGGCTACCCTTTTGGACAGTGAAGATATAGAACATTTCCATCATTAAAGAGTTTGATTAGATAGTGCTACTGTTTATTACCATGTTTATTTCCTTATTTGTATTTGTTATTTGTTTACTTATTGACATGAGAATGTCAACTGTCTGAAGGCAGAAATTTGTGTCTGTACTGTTTAGTTCTGTATCCCCAACATCTAGAATAGTGCCTTGCATACGTGTCCTTAATAAGTATTTGTGAAATAACTAAATGTCTCCCCCCATTAGAATGAATGCTGCATGAGGAAAGGTGATCTTATGTGTAAATTGTTCATTGCAGTACCCCTAATATAGAGCACAGGATACTCCACCCTATTATCCTCAAGACTCTTCCTGCTTTGATCTCTGCCTACTTCTTAATCCCTTTTCCCCTCAGTGATATTGGAATATTTGAGTTCCTGGAACCCTTCAAGCTCACTCTCTTCTCCAGACTTTTGTACATTCAGTTCTTTAATCCGGCTAACACCTACTCGTTCCTTCTCAAGTTTGTGGGGCCAGTATTATTACTTGTGTTAATGGTGGGTCTCCCAAAAGATGGCAAATTAAAATGTCATTGTCACTTGTTTTATACCAAATTGTTACAACTTTGTTTTTATTTTCTACTTTAAAATTTTTTAGAATTTTTACTCTCTCATCTTATAAAAATTTCAGGAATCCTGAAACAAAATCAACAAGAGTGGAGCAACAAAGAAAAAGACTTTATTTGCTGGGAGCAGGAGGGTAAGTCTGAAAGTGAGACTACCCTGTCTTCTGGGAGTTTGCAGAGGTTTCAAATGTTACAGACCTTCAGATTGGTCACAAGAAACAAAAGGAACAAGGAAAGGACAATGTGATGTGTGGGGCAATGCAATTATTCCATTTTAGTTTTTAGAAGTAGATGTCCTAATGATAAGCAAGTACAGAAAAGTATATTCTGCAGTTTAGAGTCAGGAAGGAAAACAACTTAAATCCAGGAGACTATATTCACAATTTTGAGTTTAACAAGAGAATTTATAAGTAGGAATTTGCAGTGCTTTGTGTAAGGATTGTGAAAACGACGTTCACAATTTACAGAACTGTGTTAAACACCAAGATGCATCGTCCAGAGCACAGCATATATTTTTAGCACGTATGTGCACATGGCAAAAGGTGAAACAATCAGAGCTTTCCCATAGGACTTTCTCAGGAGCTCGTAGGAATGAAGGCCTCTCTTTTTACTGGGATCAGTTTGCTGTGAGCTATACAATCAGTCAAGCAAAATAATCTATTCAGTTGATTATGATTATTTTTTAGTAGACGACCAAATCAAATGAACCAAATTCTAAAGTTCATAGACAGCTCTAAAAGAAAACAATTGATGGAAGGCAAAACAAATTTTGTCAAACATGATATTACAGAACCATTAAGATTTAATCAAACCACAAATTGAGACCTCTGGCATTAATGAATCAGAAATGAAAAATATCTCCTAAAAAGATAAAAAAAAAACTCTTAAAAAGATAAAGAATAATACTCAAGAAAGTTACTTTTTCCCATAAAAGTAAAAATTTTTATTGATATAATCGACATGTAAAATTGTATAACTTTAAGGTGTACAACATGTTGATTTGATACATTATATATTGCAATATGATTACCACTGTAACCAACACCTCTGTCACATCACACAATTATTTCTTTTTTGTGTGTGTGGTGGGAACAATTAAGAACTAGTCTCTTAGCAACTATAAAGTTTATAATACAGTATTGTAAAAGCAAACTATGTTGTACTTTCACAGCATGTTTAAGAACCTGACTATATTTAGTTTTAGAGAGAAAAATCTAGAATTGCAGACATGAATTATAAATCTAGTATGATTTAGCTATGTAACAAACATACATACATATGATTTCATATGGTCTGTAAAGGATTCCTATGCTCCTGATTGTGGCCAACACAACGAATAATGTGGAGCAGATTACTCAGAAGCAGAGGCCTATTTTGTGGGAATGGAAACTTGTAAACATTGTTTGTGTGTTTGCATGGCAGAATTTGAGTTACTGAAGTGGTTTACACTTGAAAAGAAATCCCACCAATTGTCTGACAATCTAAAGGTGAAGGCAAATATAAACCAGATACTCTGGTAGATAACCAGCTTTAACCAGGCCGGCTGTCTACTTCTGAATTTTTCCTCCTAATTTGAGCCATTTGGCATATATTATTAAAGTATATACATCAGGGTCTGGGGGGGCAGTCAGGTTTTTGCTAGGCTAACACCATATATGGTGATGTGAGCAATAGCTTCACCCATCAAAACCAACCTGTTTGGTTTTTTAAACCAGAGACTCTCTCCAGACTAAACTGACAGGCAGTTCAATAGTTTTGTGGAAGATATATTGTCAGAAAAACATCAGGCTTGACAAATGTAGAGCACAGTTTGATTGTATTTGGCTTCAAAAGAGGAGGTCAGGAAGGGGAGAACCTACCTATCACCACCTCTCTTCAGATTCTCAAAGCAATAGTTCCGATTTATCTATTCTCACAGATGTGCAAATAAGAAAAGTGTAGCATAGAAAGTGTTCAAAAGCAGTCTGGGAACCACGAATTCTAGTGATAGAACCCTGGATTCTATCTTTAGAAGCTTCGAAGAGCCAAAACTTTTTGTTTGAATACCTGCTATGACTAAACCTAGTGGACTAGTCTACAATTTCTTGTAGACTCTTGCGCTCTTGTTCACAAGGAGTAAAGTGTGCAAGGAGAAGGTGAAGCCCTGCGTTTTTTGGAGGCTCTGGAATGCAGTACAGGGGAAGGAGAGAGACGGGTCAGTTGTCTCCTCTTTTCTTTACATTGGCCCAAATATTAAAAATATTTGAATGAGAGGTTGCAGAGAACAGTACCTGCAACCAGTAGAGGCACCGGCAGCGACGAATTTCCCAAAGACACCACCACCGTTGGGGGCGTAGGTGGCTTTATGCCAAAAGACAACCCCAGGAAAAGCAAGCGGCCGCCGTCAGGGAGCGCCGCCACTTCCCCGCGAGGAGCCCACCCGCGTGCACGCGAGGCCTCCCACCGCGCCTGCGCCCAGGATGGACGCTGGCTCGCTTTCCCCCGACGCCCCGCCGTCCCAGCCCGGGTGAAAAACTGCATGACACGCAGCGAGCGTGGCGGCCATCTTCGTCTTCAGGGCACATCAGCTGAGCCTGTTTGGGCTGAAGAGAAGCGTTGCGCAAGCGCGCCCGAGACGGTCACAGGTAACTCCCATCTGACGGGCGAGGCGTCGCCGTCGTCGCCGGAAGTTTGGCGTTTCTGCGTCGCCGGGGAGGCGGCGGTCGCGGCAGAAGCAGCTGTGTCTCCTAATACCCGGATGTGAGGCAGTCTGCCGGCTGGCATTGGACCCCGGGCTAGAGAGAGGAAGGTACGCGGGCGTCCCGACAGTCCCTGCCGCTTGCTGTCGTGCCGCTTGCGTTTTCTCCTCCCTTTTGCCAGCCCTCTGGAGAGCCTGACGGTTCTCCCCCTCCCTCTTTCACCCTTGTGTTTCCTCGCACGCCTCTTCCTACTCTGGTCCGGGATCCTGGCGCCCTGAAAGGGAGTGGGCGGCTTCGAGACGCCGTTGCCTGAGGTAAGCAAACAACCTGCGCTTCTCTGCTACCCTGTTGCCGCATCACCTGCTGCTGCTTGCTAGGCGGTCAGCGGTAATAAGGGGCCGTGACCGAGGACCAGGTCAGGCTGAGGCTCTCTAGGCAGCCGCGAGGGCACCAGAGCCCAGAAGTGGTATGCAGCCATTGCGAGTACTGGGGCGGCGTTGGCGCTGGACCGCAGGTGGCCCCGGGCCTTGCTCTCGCCTCCCTCGCGGCATTTCCTCCACGCCATCTCGGAGCTTCGGTTCCTACGGCTGGCTGCCCTGCCCTTGCCGCCACCCGTTGACCCGGCCTGAAACCCTG
Organism: Eidolon dupreanum; assembly: GCA_028627145.1. Taxonomy (NCBI): domain Eukaryota; kingdom Metazoa; phylum Chordata; class Mammalia; order Chiroptera; family Pteropodidae; genus Eidolon; species Eidolon dupreanum. The sequence continues at coordinate 52,879,565 of CM053504.1, read as the reverse complement.
AGGCCTCTGCAGTCTGGCGGACGAGATGCGGGGGTCTTGGTTTCGTGGTCTTTAGTCTGGGAGGGGAACCAGTGGCCCGGGTCCAAGGTCATGGAGTAATTCGGGTTGGACTTGACAGCCGGCACAGGTAGAGCTGTTCTGGAACAGAAATAGGTGCAATGAGGGCCATAGGGGAGTTTATATAGATGGGAGCAGAAAGGAATCGGGTCTTCGATTTATCACTATTCATAAGATGATTTGTCGACGGGGGTTTGTTTTACTTCGGCGGAATGGGATAGCAGCTTCAAAAATTAAAACTCTCCCACCCCAGAATCTCAACCTCCTTGTCTCTCACCTTTCACCTCCCACTCCCTTTGCCTTCACCTCTAAACGTTGAGTTCAGAAAACCCAGCACATACAGTACTATCCAGGAGACGGGCGCAGCGGAGGAAGAGGAAGAGAGTTAAATCGTTGAGATTTGCTAAGTGATTGTTTTCTGTAGCTCTTAGGTGAAATGGGATTCTTTCAGCAGGAAGTAATTGCAGCACACAGTATTTAAATAGTGTTCTCAAATGATATTTCAATAAACAGCTTTTGCAGAAACCAATAAAAGAATACTACTTAGTGGAAGAGTAGGATGTGGGTAGGTTTTATTTTCACCACCTAAACATTTTTTAAAAAATTGGGTAAAACATATTTCAGTTTAAAATATTCTGGTTGCAGTGAACTTTGTTGTATTTATCCTTTCTTCTGAACAGGTTCTTAGTTTTTGCTTCACACAGGGCACCAACACCAATGGAACTTTTTTAATTTGAAAACTTGAAAATTCTCACCTTGGAATTAGATATAAAAGTAGGATGAAAAGTGCTTAAAAAGTGCTTAATTTGGAAGCTGCAGATTCAGGCTTTAGAGCATGTGAAGAAATAAGAAAGCTAACACTTCGTTTTAGGCAGAATGCAGTATTTACCCCTTAAGTCAGACTGTGTGACTTTGGAAGTACCCTTCTTAGAACAAAACTTGCCCTGTCTTATGAGCTTCTGCCTGCCTTAATCATTCCTGGCTGAGGAAAATATACTGTCATTTCTCATTGGTTAGTATTATAATTCTGTAGTAAACAGTAATTTTTTTTAACATCACCCCATGCAAGGTTTTGTGCTAGGCGTTTAAATCAATAAATTATACTTCTAGAAGAACTGATAAAGGACCCCTAATTAATCAATGCCATTAACCCTCTTTGCTGGATGGCCCTTTTTACTTGGTAATTCATTACAGCACAAAGTTGATTGTATTTATTCTAATAATGAAGGTGACTAGCATCACACAGTTAAAAATAATGGATTTTTAAGGTAAATATTTTCGTGACTTTTATTAGCAGATTTGTGTTCCACAGAATTCTTTGAATAACCTCTACTAAAGGTGATCAGTTTAGATAGTGATTAGAAACCAACTCCAATAAAATTATTACCGTAGATAATTCACTGAAGGACTATGTTAACCTTTTGAAGCCCAGACTTTTTCTGTGCATCAGTTTTTCTTGGCACAGTGAAATTTCTTTGGCTCTATTTCTGCATAAGTTCTGTATTATAGTTATATGATATTACTATAGTTATTTTTGGCAAATATATCATTCTGTTAGCCCAACCATTCTGTCTTTTCTTTTTTGAGGAGATTATATCTTATGCTTAATTGGATTACAGTACATTCTGAAGAAAGCAAGATTTATGTTCTCTGTTCTCATCAGCTTACTTCATAAACATTTATGGCTGCATGTGTAAAATTCACAGAGGTAAACACTCAGGATGTAAAAAAAAATGGAATATTAAATATTACTTTAGTGGTTTTCAAACTTTTTGGTGAGGATCCTTTTACACTCTAAAAAATTTTGTAGGACTTCAAACAGTTTTCATTTATATGGGTTATATCTCCCGTCCAAGTACTAACCAGGCCCGACCCTGCTTAGCTTCCAAGATCACACAAGATCGGGCATGTTCAGGGTGGCATGGCCATAGATTATATAGGTTATATCTATTGGTAGTTGTATTTGAAATCAATTTAAAATATTCATTAATTCATTCAAGAATAACTAATAATTACAGGTCAATATAAATAACATTTTTTATGAAAAACAACTATTTTGCAAAACAAGTTTAGTCACAGAATGGCAACTGTTTTACATTTTTAGAAATCTCTTTAATGTTTGGCTTGATAGAAGACAGATGAATTGTCGCATCAGCTTCTACATTTAGTCTGTTGTTACATGTTCTGGTTGAATTATATGAAGAAAATCCAGTTTCACACTGATACGTTGGGAGGAGTACTATAACCTTTTAAGGTAATTGAGATGTATTCTTGATTTCACAACTAAACTCAACAAGTGGTAGTTTCTTAAAAGTTAGTTGCAGTGTGGAATTTGAAACTATATATACTTCTTACAATACTGCATTCAAATCATTGGTGTGGTTTGCATTTACAATTGATCTTTTATCCATGAATGATATTGATCTAATGAGCCCCCTCAAAGAGTCTCTGGAATCTTCAGGGTCCCTTACCATACTTAGAAAGCTACTGCTTTAATGTAAATTATTGAATAGTTTAGAATTAATGTGGTTATTGAAGGTGAAAGGGATAATAACGATACAGAATTGGAGTTGTCAAGTAGTTAAGTAAAACTAGAAGTAACTAAGGTAACTATATGTTCTTTTCAAAAATGTTACTGTATCAATAATATTAATTATTATAGCTAATACTTAATAAGTGTATATGCTGTGCCAGGAGCTGTTTTAAGGACTTTGTATTAGGAAATGTTTCTATTGTGTCATCTTTAGTGATGGTTAAGTGAAAGGCAAATATAACTTAACATGATTATAATTTAACAACATAAATATAATTCTTTTTCCTACAAATAGTACAATCTTCCTGACATATATCATTCTTCGTAACACAGATATAGTTCATTTTTCCCTAACATTAGCAACAAGACAAGGATGTCTTTTCTGGCCTCTTTTATTCAACATTGTACTGGAGATTCTAGCCAGGACAGTTAGGCAAGAAAAAGAAGTAAAGGCATCTATAGTGGAAAGAAATAAACTATTTCTATTTGCAGATAACATTATTTTGTATATAGAAATTCTTAAGGACTCTACAAAAAAACATTAGAATTAATAAATGAATTCAACAAGGTTATAGGATACAAGGTCAGGATACAAAAATCAGTTGTATTTCTGTATGCTAGTGCCAAACTATCCAAAAAGGAAATCAAGAAAAGAATTCTTTTTATAATGGAATCAAAAAGAATAGAATACAGCAGGTCCTTGGTAACGTCGTTGATGGGGTGGGTGCCATAAAACTTAATTCTTGTTTATATCAATTAGTATGTGCCTGTGGTAAAATTCATTTCATTATAAGTTGTTTTGCTTAACATTACAGATGACAACATTAAGTAAGGACTTTTCTTAGGAATAATTTAACAAAAAGAAGTGCAAGGCTTGTACACTGAAAATTACAAAACATTGCTTAAAAAAATTAAAGATGACCTAAATAAATGAAAAGATATTCATGTTCAAGGATTGAGAGACTTACTAAGGTTCCAGTATTCTATGACTTGATATACAGATTCTGTGTAATCCCTGTCAATATCCAGCTGACTTTTTTGCAGAAATTGACAAGCTGATCCTAAAATTGATATACAGAATAGCCAAAACAGTCGCAAAAAAGAATGACAGAATTGAGGGACTCACACTTTCTCATTAAACAACAAAAGGAGCCAATAATATACAGTGGAGAAAGGACAGTCTCTTCAATAAATGGCGTTGTGAAAACTGGAACCTTGCCTCATATCGTAAAAATTAACTCAGAACGGATTAAAGACTTGAACGCTGAAACCATAAAACTCCCAGAAGAAAATACAAGTGGTAAGCTCCTTGACATCAGTTTTGGTGATGAGTTTTTGAATATGACACCAAAAGCAAAAGCAACAAAAGCAAAAATAAATAAATGGGACTATGTCAAACTGAACAGCTTCTGTATAGCAAAGGGAACCATCAACAAGGTGAAAAGGTAACCTACTGAATGGGAGAAAACATTTGTAAGTAATATATCTGATAAAGGATTAACTATCTAAAACATATAAAGAGCTCATACAACTGGATAGCAAAAAAAAAAAAAAAAAAAAAGTCTGATTAAAATATGGGCAGAAGACCCGAATAGACATTTTCCCAAAGAAGACATACGGATGGCCAACAGGTACATGACAAGATGTTCAACATCACTAATCATCAGGGAAATGGAAATCAAAACCACAATGAGATGATGACCTAGTACCTGTTAGAATGGCTGTTATCAAAAAGAGAAGAAATAAGTGTTGGCAAGCAAGAAGAGAAAAGAAAACCCTTGTGCACTGTTGGTGAGAGTGTAACTTGGTGCAGCCACTATGGAAAACAGTATGGAGGTTTTTCAGAAGATTGTATGATTCAGCAATTCCACTTCTGGATATTTATCCAAAGAAATCTAAAAGTGTTAACTCAATGATATATGCACCTCCACGTTCATTGCAGTTCATTGTAGCATTATTTACAGTAGCCAAGATATGGAAACAACTTAAGTGTCCATTTTTGGATGACTGGATAAAGAAGATGATGTACATGCATACAATGGGATATTATTCAGCCATAAAAAAGAAGCCTCAATAGGAGTGCACCTGGAGGACATTATGCTAGGTGAAACAAGTTAGAGGAAGAGAAATACTGTATCATTGGAGATCCTGGACACAATTTCTGTGTGTGTGTGTGTGTGTGTGTGTTGGGCTTCTTACACAACATGAGGCAATTCTTAGATACTTGCATGGTGTCCTGCAGTTTAACCGAATCCTGACACTATCTACCTAGAGATAGTAACATAGTTAACACGATAAGGATTCAGCCTTAACCCCCCACCTTTTCCCACAATTCAGATGCCAGTCACAACCTCACATTGTTATCTGGGCTTCTCACTGACCAGCTACAGACTTGAGGTTCTAATGACCCCTCCGAGTCAATAGCGGTTGCAAAGACCAGGTTGTTAACCTGTACTTCTATACAATTGGTTATAAATCAGAGGTTCCCACAACCTTTTTAGGTTCAATTAATTTGCTAGAGCAGCAGCTTGTAGAAAACAGATGGAGAAGATACACAGGACAAGGTATGGGGATAGGGCATGGGGCTTTTATGCTCTACCTTCCTTTCCTCAAATCTCCATGTATTCACCAACCCAGAAGCTCTCTGAACCCTGTCCTTTTGGGTTTTCTGGAGGCTTCATTGCATATTCAAGATTGATTAAATCATAGCTGCTGGTGATTAATTTAACCTTTAGCCCCCTTGCCTGCAGAGGTTGGAGTGGGACTGAAAGTTCCAACACTAATCACATGGCTCTATTGGCAACCAGTCCCCAGCCTTAGGTGCTTTCCAGAAGTCACCTAATTATAACAAAATACACCTTCAGAAGACAACATAGATACATACCTTCATGGTCTTGGATTAGGTAATAGTTTATTAGATATGACATCTAAATCACAAGCAACCAAAGAAAAGATAAATCAATTAAACTTATGAAAATTAAAATCATCTGTGTATCAAAGGACTCGAAAAGACAACTGACAGATTGGAGAAAGTATTTGTAAACCATACATCTAATGAGAGTTTAATATCCAAGTAAACTGTTACAACTCAATAATAAAATGACCTAATTTAAAAAATGAGGAAAGGATTCAAACAGACATTTCTCCAGAGAAGAAATACAGATACCCAGTAAGCATCAAAAGATATTCAACATAGTCAGTAGAAAAATGCAAATTAAAGCTATAATGACATACCTCATTATACCCAAAAGTATTACTTAAACTGTAAAAAGATAATAAATGCTGACAAGAAAAAATTGGAACCCTCATACATAACTAGTAGGAATTTGGTACAGCTGGTTTGGAAAAGTTCCTCAAAAGTTAAACATAGAGTTACCATAAGGCCCAGCAATTATATTCCTAGATATATACTCAAGAGACTTGAAAACATGTTCACACAAAAACTCAGGATTGTTCATAGTAGCATTATTCATATTAGACAAAATGTAGAAACAAACATTCCATCAGCTGATGAATAAACAAAATGTGGTATATTCGTACAGTGAAATAGTATTCAGCCATAAAAAGCAATGTATTTCTAATACATGCTACATTATTTGAACCTTGAAAACATTATGCTAAGTGAAAAAGGTCATACATTTTATGATTCCATTTGTATGAAACATCCAGAATAGTCAAGTCTGTAGAGATAGTGGATTTGTAGTTGCCAGTGGCTGGAGGGAGCAGGGGAATAGAAAATGACTGCTAATGGGTATGGGGTTTCTTTTTGGGGTGATGAAAATATTCTGCAGTTAAATAGTGAGAATTGTTGAACAACTCTGAATATACTAACCACTTTATAGAGGTGAATTTTGTAGTATAGGAATTATATCGCAATTACAAATTTTTTAAAAAAATCACTTTAAACTTAAAATATATTGGGTGACATACAGTGTAAATGTTTTAATGATTAAAATTTGAGTACATTTTATTATAAAGCACTGTGAGAAATTGGATATACTCTTAAATTCTTGGGTACTTTCTAACATGTATCTTATATTTATTTTTCTGTAGTAAAACATAAATGTTATTGTGGATTTTCTGAAGTCATTTTATGTAAAGTTTTATTATTTTTTGCTCCCAATATTGATTTTGTTAGGATTATATTAATAAGCTAGCTATGAGTTGTGGAGGGGAGTTCTTGTCAATTTGGTAATAGCTATAGCCATGCTACCCTGAATGTGCTTGATCTCGTCTGACCTCGGAAGCTAAGCAGGGTTGGGCCTGGTTAGTACTTGAATGGGAGACTACCTAGGAAGACCAGGTGCTGTAGGCATAAATAATAATAAATAATTAAAAAAAAAATTTTGGTAGTGGGTTAGATAATGCAGTTTGGTCCTTGATTACAGGGTTTTATTTAATAGAAAGGGAGTGTATAATGCTACGTCAGTGATGATTTAGCATGTAGGGCAAACTAAAGTGAAGTGATCCTTAGCTTACTTGAACAGATGATTGATAATTACTATTGATTTGTATATCGATTTATCTCTTTTCTAATGTCGGTACCAACTGCTAAATGTATTAAAGTATTTAGAAATTGGGAGGAAAAAAATGAAAGTAATGCAATTCGTCATTTTAAAAATTAGGATTCTTAGTGCTAAAGTGATAAAAGAAATTAAATGGACTTTGTTTTTTTCAAGTTATTGTACCTCTGAGGCTTAATCTTTGGTAAATTTATAACTTCCCAGAAAATAAAAATTAACTTGCAAAATTAACTACAATGGCTGTATGAGAAGCTGCCCTAGAACACAATGGCTTAAAAACGCAATTAATTAATTTTTAAATATCAATAGAGCAGCTGTGGATTAGGTGATTTAGGTCAGGCTTGGCTGGCATCTGTGAGTGTGGGTGGACTTTACTTCTCACTGTTTATTGGGCTTGGCACCTCATTTCAGATTTGGCTTAATTCTACTCTGTTATGGGGCCTAGGATGAAGGGGCAGTGTCTAGTGAGTGGTGAAATCCTTCTTAGAGTGATGGCAGAGGTACAAGAGGGCAAGCTAAACTGCACAGATATTCCAAAACTTCGTTTGCACCATTTCTTCTGATATCCCATTGGCCAAAACTAGTCAGATGGCCAAGGCTTTCGGTGGTAGGGAAATACACTCTGCCCACCATGTGGCCAAAATAAGGAATGTGACCAAGATCAGCATCGGTTGGGAAGAAAAATATACTTCTGTGGTGGTGGGGTTTGGGGTAGGATGTAGTGATTATTTTTGAAGAAAGCCCAAATCTATTATACAGTGTAAAAATGAATTGGTGCCCATATTGCAGTTGTGTGATGTTTTGCACATAATGGTGAAAAATTGTCATTAGGCTATTTACCTAGTCTTGCTTAGTCTACTTAGTCTTGCTTAGTTTAAGTTGTTTTAATATATTAGTTAATAGACAATATTATGTTTGTATTCTCATGTTTTTTAATAGATTGTTTTACCTTAGCTTTACCTTAGCTAAATTTTTTTTTAAAGATTAATTCCCAAACACACAGGAAGTTATTAGAAGCATCATTCATTAGAAGCATCAGCAATCAACTTAAAGAAAAAAAGTGATATGTGATTTCCATTTCAGTGAGGTAAGTGGCTTATACTTTTATAATTTAGTATCTTCCAAGATAATTAGTCAATGTGCAAACTATACTTTATATTTTCAGAGAAAAATTTAACTTACATTTTAACTATTTGTCAAGGTTGATTGTCTACATAATAAATCAGTTAAGTGGGTATATAGTGTTGCATTCCTGACACTTGGTCCCATAGTTCTTTTATGTTTATATTTGTTATTATTACATTAGCTGTCTATGGTGTCTTTCCTGTTAATATAGTGTGATTAGTTTTTGCTATTTTTTGCCAGTGTTTTTTTCCGAGTTTTATCTCTCAAACTTGGCTTCTAAATTTTATGACAAGGCCTGAAAGCCCTTCCCTTTCTGAAAATAAATATTAAAATTCTCCCACATTTTAATGTTTTACTTTTTGATGATTAAAATTTTCCTGGATGTTACCTCACTTTTAAACCAGAATTAGCCAGATGGTTACCTAGTTATCTTAACATCAATAGTTGAATAATCTTTTCTTCATTAATTTGAAATTAATGAAATTAATACCACCTTTACATATACTAAATTTTCCTCATGCATTTGGGCCTGTTTTGGAATCTCTTCTTTTCCATTAATCTCCTGTCTATTGCTGTTTTGGAACGAAATTGTTAATTATTACAACTAAATGTATTTTTAATATCAGCAAGCACAAATCTACAGCCCATTACTTTTTTTTAATGTATTGAAACTGGTATATGATATTTTCTTCTATTGTATATTTCAGCTGATTGTTGTTTATTTAAAGCTTTTGAGTTTTAATGTTTATTTTTTACCTATTCACCACACTGAATTTACATACTAGTAATTTTTATGATTGTCCTGTATTTTTATTTTCCTGCAAATAATAATTTTCTAACTTACAAATTTTCGCATATTCTTTCTCTTGCTTAATTGTATCGCCTCTGCAACACTTAAAAAAGTACTAAACTGAATTTAATGAGAGACTTCTTGCATTACTCTTTATAACATGATAATTACTTTCTTGGTTTGTATACTCCAAAAGTTGATGATAACCAAGAAAGATATTTGAAAATATCATCAGTATTGCCTACTCATTCTTTTTATTGGTATGAGTAGAGATTCAAGAGTGGCTATATAGGTATATTTGTGTTATTAATCACAACTCTTTTTATCTAATTTATTCATATGAATTTCAGTAAAGGCACATACATCACCCTTTTTTTCTTCTAAACTTCCTGCCTTTTTCTCCTTTTCCTCTGATTCATTTTAATATTCATTTTGCAGTACTCTTTTTCTAGCAGCTCCTAGAATAAGTGTGGGAGGTAAGTTTTTTGAAACCCTATATGTCTGAAAGTATCCCTTATTCTAGATTCACACTTAATTGTTGGCATTGAATTCTAATGTGGAGGATTTTCCTATTATCTCTCTTCTGTTGCTGTTGAGAAGTCTGATGTAAATACAATTCTTAATCTTCTGTATATAGTTGAGATCCTGCCCTCCCCTCACCCCCGGAAGCTTGAAAGTCATCTTTTTGCTTTCATGATATGCTTTTTCAAATCTTTTCCTCATCCATCTTGCTAAATCCTCTCGGCTCTTTTAATCTGGAAATTCATGTCTTTCTGTTGGAGGAAAATTTTTCCTGTTCTTGATTTTTTTCAGTGCTTTTTCTTTGTTTTCTAAAACCCCAGTTACTCGATTATTGGACATTCATTGATGATCCTTTAATGTTCTTATCTTTTGTTTCCTACTTGCTATCTCAGTCTTTTTGTTCTGCTTTATAGATATCCTTACCTTTATCTTGTAACTGACTTTTCCATTGCTTTTATATTATTTTTCATTTTAAAGACATTCCTTTTGTGCTAAGAATGTTCTTGTATATTTTTATGGATGAATTAGCTTATTTTTAGTTTTTGTCTTTGTATAGTTTGTTTTCTTCCAAGCTACTTGTTTCCTTTTTTTTTTTTTTCTCTTTCATTTTAAGATTTCCCTCATGTATGTGTTGATTCTTGTTTATCTGCTCATGGTTACAACTGAGATTTTAAAAACTGATTGTATGCTGTCTGTGCTAGAATGGTGGATGGGCTGGTAGTCTTCAGACTGTGTGTGTGCGCACATGTGTTTTTGCATGTGTGTGCTCACACACTGACTAATGGGTACTATTGGTATTTTTTAGGTCTTTCTTTAAGTTTGTCAAATTAATTAGAAAATCTTTCAGTTTTCTTCGTGGAAGGAGTAGGCTTGGCTGCTGTTCTCTGGGAATCTCTTGAGTAGGCAGAGAGGGCTTTGGGTAGAGGGAGTGGGTATCACCAATCAGTATGTGTACTCATACTTATTACCACTTCTGACAGTATGATACTTCCCTCAGCTGTGACCATTGAGCCCCTAGATGAAAAAACATTTTGTTTTATTCTTTCCAGAGATTTATACCTCCAATCTTCAGGGAGTGACGTAAGGCAGTCTTCTGGGTATTAGTAATTGGAAAGGCAGTCTAGGAGTCTTTCAGTTCTTTTGAGTCCCACTTTTGTCCTCATCTCCTATGGAGCCTGGTGCTGCCAATTCCTGAGTCCTTGGGGATTCTATGGTTTAAGTAGAGCTACTTCTCAGTTTACCCCATTTCCAGTTTAGAATTCAGAATTTCTTGAGTCTGAAGGTTAGTTATTTGTTCTTCTTTATAGCTACCATACTTTTAAATGTATCATTTTCTCTTTTGTTCCTTGTCCTTCATATTTATAGTTTTGTCTTGCTTTAATCTATTTTTAGTAGATTTTACATGAGAATAGAGGTTAATGTGTATATTTAAATTTGTCCTTTTAACTGAGATTTTTTCTATGTATGTAGTTATTTATGTGGCACTTTTTTTCTCAAAATAGAATTTTACTTTACCATTTTAACTTATATGCATAGATGGTGAATAGTTTTTGTATTTTAAAACCTTTTTTTAACATCAGAATGGATGCATGTTATTCAGTTGGATGCATGTATCATCATTTACTTCAGGTTAGGAATACTGAAATTGTGCTATGCATAAAGTGAGTTCTGAAGGGTAATGATAGGATGGTAAAATTCTGGAGTGTTATATTAGATGAGAAGTGAATGAATGATTACATCTTTCCTTTGTGCCTTTTAAACATTTAAAAATACTTTTTCTTTTAGGTCCATTGTAATATGTTAAGAGGATATAATAAGGAATGATTTTGTCAAATTTTCATGAGTTATGGTGGCTGAAAGATCAGTTCTGTCTCGTGAGAAAGGAACTGTAAGTAACTTCAAGTAACAAACTGATTTTCAACTATCTGTTTATGTAAGACAAATTATTAATTATTCATAGGAATATACTTTGGAAACTTTATTCTGTTAGTTTTAAGTATACAGACTAAATAATTTAAAAAGAGAAGTTAGATTTTATATAACTCAGGATTATTTCTGTATAGTATTAGCATTGCCATATTTCTTGGATTGTACAAAATTTAATTTTTATTTTTTTTTAATTTTTCAGAAATGGCAGCACAAAAGGAAATCTATATTAATAGAGTATTTTTTTAAACTAAAGCCATTAGATAAGAACTTTCAACCAACAGACTCAGCAGACAAGGAAAGAAACGTGTTAGCTGTAAGACATGTTTCAAATGACTCAAAGTCCAATATCTGTAGACTTCAGAAGAAAAAAGTTCTCAAAAACTTTGTCAAAACAGACAAGTCAGTGATAAATCCTCCAGTAATAGAGCTAGGCCTGAAAGCCAATATTAATTGAAATATTAATAAAACACATTGAACCTGAATTAAATTTTTTCATAAAAAGTTTTAAAAATATCAAATTAGAATTAAATTTTTCTTAAATTTCTATTGCCTTGCTCAAAGGAAAGCAGATCTCTCTCAGCCTTCATGCTAGCTTTTCTCATGTCCTAGGGATGACAGAAACCTTACTTGAAGCAAACTAGTATTTTTCTTGAAAATGTGTATCAGCATTAAAGTTGATTTTTAAGACCTGCTCCTCAGTAATAATACTGGACATTCAGCATTCACACCTACCAGAATACGAAAATCCTCTCAGAAACTACTCAGAAAGGAGGACCTGACTCAGGAATGATGTCCATTCAGGAGAAATCAAAAGAAAATTCCTCCAATGTTATTAAAAAATGTGATGATAAGAATTTAGAAGCACAAGTTCAAGGTTCTCAAAAGAATCTAGCAAAAAAATCAGGTCCAAAGGAAGCTGTAAAATCACTGGTTAAATTTTCCAATGAAAGTAAAATAAATCAGCCTGAGTTAGGAAAATGCATGAGTACAAGGTCAGCAAAGGCGGCATCCAGTGGTGAAAGAGCTAGTAAGTCCAGTAATAAAAATATGATGACTGTGAAAGGACATTCACAACAATCTACAAAAAAGAAGAAATTATCTCAGAAAAAATCAGTGCATGAAACCCCTAAATCAAATGAACAGCTAAACCGTAGATCACAAAGACTAAAACAGTTAACAGAGGTTTCAACAAGGTCTCTGCGTAGTAGAGAAATTCAGGGTCAAGTTCAAGCAGTTAAACAGAGTTTGCCACCAACAAGAAAAGAATATTGTAACAATACTCAAAGTAAATCTAATAAAGTTAAAACAAGTCAAAAACATGTGAAAAGAAAAGTACTGGATATAAAGTCTGACTCTAAAGAGGGTGAAAATCCAGTAATTAATCAAGTAATAAGTTCCCCAAAAGGAAAAAAACGCAAAGTAGAGGACCAGACAGCTTATCCTTGCAGTTCTCAGTTCATAAAAGAATCTGAAATCTGTCTTCAGAAGATGACTAGAAAAGAAGCAAAATCTGTGCCTGTAACTTCTGAGATAAAAAGATCAAAAATGGCTACTTCAGTGTTCTCTAAAAAGAATGAGATGAAGAAGTCACTTCAGTCACAAGTGAATACTAATGCAAAATCCCAAAAATGTCCACAGCCATCAGTGCCTGAACAAAGTGTAGATAATGAGGAAGTAAGAAAGAACAAACGAGGTAGCATTCTCCAGCTCTGTGAAGAAATTGCTGGTGAAATAGAGTCAGATACTGTAGAGGTGAAAAAGGAGTCTTCACAAATAGAAACTGTAAAGGAAGAAAAGCCTACAGAAATAAAATTGGAAGAGGCTGATGTTGGAAGACAAATACTTCATTCAAAGGAAACAGATCAGGATGTTCAATGTAATCGTTTCTTCCCCAGCAGAAAAACAAAGCCTATGAAGTGTATACTAAATGGAATAAACAGCTCAACTAAAAAGAACTCCAACTGGACTAAAATTAAGCTCTCAAAATTTAACTCTGTGCAGCAAAGTAAGTTGGACTCTCAAGTTTCTCCTAAATTGGGCTTACTACGAACTAGTTTTTCACTACCAGCATTAGAAATGTCTTATCCAGTGACTCAAAGTACATTTTTAGGGACAAAACCACATGATGATAAAAATCTAGCTTGCCAGCAGGAAGAAATGAAAGAAATCAATTCTGAAGAAGTTAAAATTGATGGTATTACAGTTGAAATTAATAGAAACATCAAAAGGGCTCCTGATAATTGTCATTTGAGTAATCAGATAAAATCATCTTCTGACCCACCATTGGATAACCAGATGAAAAATTCTTTTGAGTCAACACAAACTAAGGTAATCTATTTTCATTATGCACAATAGAGGTGTCTTGAGTACTTTCTAATAAGTATTAACATATTGTGTCTTAGGAATCATAAAAGACTGGAATATTTGTTAAGGTATCCTATCAGTTGTTAGCAAATTTTATTAACGCAGTCTTGTAGTGAGCAACAGAACTTACTGACTTCTTTAGATGTCTCACATTTATATGAATGCTTCTCATTGTTTCCTCATTTTGACTCTTCATTTTTAATTTATGTGAAGCATAAACCTCTTGAATTCTAGCTTTTGTTTTTCATTTAACACACTGATAATGTTTCATTTTTCTATTAATTATACCATAGAAACTATGTTTCATAGTGACTAACATGTAGAACTTAAAGTTGGGCTCAATTCTGACCAAGTTGTTATAATTAATTTCAGCTGGCACAAATCAACCTTTTTTCCCCACTTGAGAATATTTGAAAATTAAACATTTCTATCAGTAGGGATGCCTTTTGGTTTTCCAAATAAAATGTTCGAAAGATGTAAATAATTCTTAGACTGGAGAATAAAATTGTAGTGGCCATGAATTTTTAAAATGGAAAAATAAATTGAAAAGCAGAATCTAAAGGAAGAAATCTGATAAAAAAGGAACCTAATGGAAGAAACTTTAAAGAATTATCTGAGAAGGTAGTTTTGAAATTTATAAAAGCAACTAAGCTAATTTCTTTTCAAATTAAATTATGGTAAAATACCAATATGCAATATCAATAAGCAGAAATTTTTATAAGCATAGAACCATGGAGCTATATAATACAAATTATAATTTGTATCCATTAATTTGTTTCAATTATTTAAATTTCTAATGAGAAAACAGCAATAAAGGAATGTGATTTAGGTCACATGTTTTGTGGCACAAATTGGATTAAATTCCAGGTGTCCTGATTCTCAGTCCATCATTTGTTCTACAGCAGCATACTCTGAGCATTAGAAGAGGAACTGAGAAAAATGAGTTCAGAAAAAAATTCTAAGTAAAGAAAAAAGTCATCTTAAAGTTTTTGGGAGTGATTTAAAGTTCTCTTCAGAGACATTTTGATCTGGGAGCAAATTTGAATGAGAGAGGAGTTTGGGATTTTATGCCAGAAGCTGTGAAAATATAGGTTATTGTCTATTCTCGTGTACTAAAAATCAAAGTGAACTTAAAGGGAAGAGACATCTTAGGGTACTCTTAGATTTTATTTTCTGTACCAATGGGAATGAAAGTATCAATTAGAAGATAACTCTTCAAATAGTGATAGTAATTAGAAATTAGTAGTGAGTGGTAGTGTAACTAATAAGTGTGGCTGCTTACAGAGATAGGATGGCTTTCTTTTCAGGATGTATTTTGTCAGCAGACTTATAGCTTACGTTCCAGGGATAGCTGAAGAGTATATCTTTTAACTCCTTCCTGCATAAATACCTGTCAAAACTCAAAAGGTAGAAAGTTTATGGAGAATATATTGAAGAATAAGAAATGTGATTTCTTTGGACTAAACTGTATTGGAATAGAGATACTTATATAGACCACATTATTTTAACCAATATTATTGCTTTTACTAAAATATGCTTTGGATTTGATTTATAAAGTCCCTCTGTCTTGAGGAACGTTAAGAGAAACAGCCCTGTGAATCATGTTAAAAATTTTATTTACACTTGAAAATTCTTGAATATGAAAATTCTTCAATATTTCAAACATTCAGAGTACTACAGAGATTAACATTATACTCATTTCTACCATCCAAACTTGACAAAAATTAACATTTTATTGGATTTAGATCTTTTAAAGAAAAGTACATTACACATGTAGTTAAAGACCATACGTGCTATCTATTGACCTGTCTTCCAAGAGTTAAACATATTCCTGAAGTTGGTGTGGATCTTTTCTGTTTTTATTTTTATGATTTTACTGTGTATGTTTATATATATGTAAAGAATTCATAGCACTGTTGTGTTTTAAATGTTTAATGCTAACACAGTTTGGGTAGAACATTGTAAAAACAAACCTTATGTCATGTTCTTTTCCCTCTTTAATTCTCGCCCCCTCACCCTTGCCCACCCTTCCATCCCTGACCAATGGATGTTGCTGTTTGCCCTTAAGAACTGGATCTCTGAAGGCGGGGCATCTCCTCCCAGACACTCGTGGCGTAGACCCGGGGCCTGGTGCCCCAGTGCACTTGGGAGGCCTGGCACATCAGGGGCCTAGTGCACCTGGAGCATGGTCTGTGGCTCTACCTGGGGTGCGAACCCAGGACCTTCTGCATGTAAAGCAGACATGCTAACCACTATACTGTGGAGCCTCCCCAAACCTTATTTGAAGACTTTAATGGCTGCCTGTAATTTTGCTCTTCTAATTATTTGGTGTCAGCCTCAGCAATGCTGAGAAATGATGAAGATTGATAAGGCTAAGCTCTGATGGGCTTCTGTGAATTCTTTGGGACGAATTTAAATTATATGGCCTACATGAATTTTAAAGCTCAATTATTTTATGATTTTTTTATACCAGTAACTTCCTATTTTAATAGAGATTAATTAGTAACATATTCTTACTGTTTTAAATTTTCCAATGACAAAAATGTTTATTTTTTTCAGGAAATATGTTCAAAAATAATGTTACATATTTATTGTAAATTCAGTCACAGTAGAGATATATACATACACATGGAAAGTTAATTGTTTCCATTTCTCTAAGATAGCCAATGTTAATAGAAATTGGAGTGTTCTTTGGTAGTTATTTAGTTTCTTCTTTGACAAGGTTCTGATTTAGGGGCTCTTAGGAATACAGAGATAAATATAATACAGACTTTATTCTTAAAGAGTTACAGGAGATGAATCAAAAAATGATTCAAAATAGGAAGTGATAAGGGCACAAAAGAGGCAGACATGAAGTAGATGGAGAATTATTCTAAATTTGGGGAAAAGGAGAATGGAAAGCCTGGAAAAGCCTTCATGGAAGAGGTTGATATTTAATCAGTTGAGTTTATACAGGAAGAAAGCTGTTCTAGATCAGCTATCCAGTAGACATGTAATGTGAACCACATATTTAAAATTTTCCGGTAGCCACTTAAAAAAATAAACTGGTAAAATTAATATATTTTCTTTAACCTGTCATATAAATATGCTGTCATTTTAAGAGGTAATCAGTTTTTAAAATTGAGATGTTTTACTTTTTTTGTACTAAGTCTTAAAATCACAGTGTGATTTCCATTTATAACATCTCATATCGGTCATACCAACCACACTTTGTGCTTGAGTCAGATGTGGCAGTGGCTTCTGTATTCAGCAGTGCAGGTTTAGATAGATAAAGCTCAGAAAAAGTGTAGCCAGGCAAATAAGTACTATACTGTAGGAGAGGTAAGTTTTTCAGTGTATCATGAAGGAATAATGGGAGCTGATACTGAGAGGGTAGCTTAGGGGGAGATCATGAAGAGACTTTTAAGGTGTATTAGTGAATTACTCCAAATATACAATATTGTCTTAAATTTTCTTAGTATGCTAAATTTCACTGAAAGTGTATTGGGATAAGACCCAAAGATTGATATAACAGCAAATATTAACATTTTAAATTGTGTTCAGAATTTCAGCCTCTGTTTGGAATCTAAACTTGAAAACAATCCAGTGGAAAGTAACACTATTGTTTCAACTCTGCTCAGTCAAGCAAAAATTGATATAGGGGAGAGTAAATTTCCAGGTAATACTTTGAAAATATTATTTGGATTTCACTGTGTTCAGAGATATTTTTGTCATTATAACAGGAAACCATGTGGACTACCAGATAGGCCCTTTACATCTTTTTTAACTATTGCTTTTATTTTTCAAATGTGTGATTATCACCATTATTGAGGGGGAGGGGAATTGCTTTTGTTGATTGGCTTGTTTAAAGTACTTAGGTATGATCCCTACCAAAAGTTCTTTTGTTTATTTTAAATCTTTTGTTTATGACTTACTTTCTGTAGAAGTGTTACTTAATGAATTGCTTACGTTAGTAGTATCAGCTTATTTCTCAAATATAAATGACTATTTGCGATTTACCACTTCAGCTTCTTTAACCTCCTCAATTACTCAATTTTTGTTTTAGTGATTCTGTCTTTAAAGATTTACTTAATGCTGCAATTTGTCCACTTATACCATGCAAAAATTAATTCTGGGAACCTTGTGAAAAATTTTTGACAGTATATTATTTAAATTGTTGGATGAGGATTTGCTCAGCTATATCAGGTGAAGCACCAGGGCATATAGAAAAGAAATTCCTAATTCCTGTTGTCTCTCACTGCTTAAGGAAAGGTATATTGGAGCAAAATATGGAGGTCAGATAATTTCTTCCATTAGGTCATTTAACCTTTTCTCTTAGTGGGGGAAGAGGAAGTATAATATGAACATGAAAAATGTGTTTAAACATTAGAAAATAAAATGAATTGATGATTGCATTATTTATTAATGTGATTAAAACTCCAGAGACTAGTTTTTTTTTAAAGAAAAATGTTTTCATTTATTTCCATTTAGAGATTATATGATTATGCATTTAAACTATTTCATTTATTGTTAAGTGCTAGTAATTAATTATTGGTGAAACTAGAGGCAAACTGTTGATCTATCAGATGTCTTTGCAGCTTTCTAGATCCTTTCTGCCTTTTCTCTGAAGAATAATTTCTAGGAAAGGGATTTTAATTTTATCAAATATTCTTTAATAAAAATAAAGCATTTAATGCATTAAGTTTTTTCTTTCTGTAAAATGATTTTTGACTATTAGGTGGAGAGGTAAAATATATAACCAATCTTGATTAAATTACAGGTTCAGCTTCCAAACAGCACAGTATACTCAATAACCAAACACCTAAGACCTGTGATAACAGGTAAGGTATTAATTTAATATAAGTGTAAATATGACAACAGTTAAAAGGTTAACTGAGGTATATTAAAAATTTTAAGGATTTATTTGAGCAAAAATCAATTAGAATTGGGCAGCCTTCAGTCTAGCACATAGAAAGGAGCTCCAAAGTGCTATACAAAAGGAAAGGCTTTTATGGGAAAAAGGGAGTGGGAACAAGGAAGTTATACTGGCACAAAAGTCAAGTTGGTTATTGCAAAGTTACTCTCCTTTAGAGAAGGCAGGGAGTCTATCTGGCAGATTGCCTAACTGGTTCTGATCTGGGGATTCCTGATTGTCTGATTTAAGATTCTGTTTATGGGAGAGCAGAAGCTGTAATTAAAGTTTCAGTTTGATGACTTGAGGCTTAGCATAAGTGACTCCGTTTTGGGCCTGTCGTCCTGTTTATAACAGAATTTAAAGATTTTTTTTCCTTTTGATGAATAGCCTTTATTTTTTAAAAATATTTTATTGGTTTCGAGTGTACAGTACATTGGTTAGACATTTATATAGTTTATGAAATGATTCCCCTAATTGCTCTTTTCTCTTGAGTTTGAGGGATTTTCCCCTAAAAAGTTGTGCTAGTAACCCTCAGTTTTTCACATAGAAAGACAGTGATATTCGCAAATTCTCTTTTCTGTGTCTATACATACTGTTTTATAGTTTTTATTTTTTTTATTTAATGTATTATGGGCACCTTTTTTACTTTCCTCCTTCATTCTTTTGAAATCTGCATTAATTTTATTGTGTGAATATTCCATTGTTTAACATTTCTCCACTTTGTAGACATTTTGGCTTCTATTTTATTTGTCACCAAAAAAAAAAAAAGTCCTGTTAGAATACATATATATTTGCTCACTTGTGTGACTTAATCTAGGATAAATTTCATAGGTATAGAACTTAACTTGCATTGCCAAATTTCCCTCCGAAGTGGTTGTATCTTTTTGAGCAAGTGTTCGAGAAAGTTCCTTTCCTCAAACATCTCAAAATACTGGGTGTTATCAGCATGTAAAAGTGTTTTAAGTAGCTTAAAAGCTTTGTTCTGTCTTTAATGTCAGAATTGAATTAAATCTGACTTATTTTACTTTACAGATTACTGAAAACAGTGTTTAGGACAAACATTAGTGACTCAGATGCCTAAAACTATAAAACTGTAGTAGGTACTGCAGTTTACTTATTGAAGATTAGCACTGTTTATGGGTTTTTCATCTCTGGTTTTTAAAGGGCTAGTTTTTTCCTCTTGGAGTTGAAATTTGTTAGCTTTTATAGAAAATAAGTTATTTTTTATTCTGTGGTAATTTAAAGTGATGTAGATCTATAACATTTAATAGTTTTTTTGTTTGTTTTTTTTAAAGGGAGACACCACCAAATCATTCTTGGCCTAAGTGTAATTCCCATTTGGAGATAACAATTCCAAAGGATTTGAAATTAAAAGAAGCAGAGAAAGCTGATGAAAAACAGTTGATCATAGTAAGTATAAACCTTTTTGGTGAAGTGTTGTCATAAATATCTTATTTATGCATGTTGTTACAGAGAATGAATTCCTTTTTTCCAAAGATTTATTTCATAAATCTTTATTTTAGAAATATTCCTAATATCATTCAGACTTCTGCCCCCCTCCCAAATGGTGAGTTCAAATAAAAACTCAAATTTCCATACTTCTAGTTTTATTTATAACAGATGGATACTTTTATTTTACATTTGTTACTTTCTTGAATATGTCATTTGATATACCTTGAGGGAGATATTTTGATTGATTAAAAATCTAATTTGAATGAGTGAGCCAATATAAAAAAATGGAGGGACCCAAAATAATAGGGACATTTAATATAGTTCCAGTCAACATAATCAATAGGATTTTTGCTACAGGATGTTTGATTCTAGCTTTAATATGGGAGAATAACTTTGCAAGAATTGTCTAGAAATTTTTGAGAAGGATTAGTGAAGGAAAACGTTGTTTCATCAAATTTAATAATGTTTTTGTTGTCAAATCAGTATGGTAGTGAAACAGAATTAGATAAGTAGAATCTAGAACTGCATTGTCCAATACAGCAGTCGCATCTGGTTTTGATCACTTGAAATGTGGCTTGGCAGAATTGAGATATACTATAAGTACAAATATATATACCGCATTTGAAAGACAGGTATAAAAAAAAGAATGTAAAGCATGTCACTCATAGATTTTTTAAATATTTAATACATGTTGAAATGATATTTGTGATGTTTTGTTAAATAAAATGTTATAAAATTAGTTTCACCTGTTTGCTTTTACAGTCTTTAATGTGGCTATGACAGAGTTTAAAATTACATTTGTGGATCACATTTCTATTGGCTAGTGCTGGTCAAGAGTTGATGTTAATGATCATGTAGCAGCTAATACTTTTTGAATGAGTACTGCACTCATATTAACTAAGTTAATTAAGCTTTATTAAAAAAAACCATGAGATAGGTACTATTATTTCCCATTTACTAGTGAGGAAATGGGCAGAAATGCTTACTCATTACTATGAAAACTGCCTGCTTGAAGAGGTATTTGTATACTGATTTTTATTATTCACAATAGCTAAAAGGTGGGAGCAACCAAAGTGTTTATCAGTGGATGAAGGATTGAACAAAATGAGGTATATATACAATGGAATATTATTCAGCCTTGAAAAGGAAGGAAATTCTGATACATGCTACAACATGGTTAAAACTTGAGAACATTAAGCTAAGTGAAATAAGCCAGTCACAAAAAGACAAATACTGTATGATCCCACTTCCGTGAGGTACCTAGAGTAGTCAGATTCATAAAGACAGAAAGTAGAATGGTGGTTTCTAGGAGCCGGCAAGGAATGGGGATTGGGGAGCTATTGTTTAATGGGTATTGAGTTTCAGTTTTGTGAAATGAAAAGGATTCTGGAGATTGGTTGTACAACAGTGTGAAGGTACTTTACTGAACCGTACATTTAAAAATAGTTAAGATGGTAAATATTATGTTGTATACGTATATCTTAACCACTATTACAAATTGTTTTTCTGCCTGAAATAATTTGCAGGTAATGTTTGTCAATAGTTTGAATCATTTAGAATGAACTTTTTAGTTTTATACACCATCTCTTATTTACCATTTGATTACTCTTTGCTGTTTAACCCTAATTTTAAGGTGCTAGAGATCCTGTTATCTTAGATCTTACTATTTTTCAGTAATTAGTTCAAATTGCAGATTTAGAGCAGAAAGAGTAAAAGGATTATTTTTTTAAAAAATTTTCTTCTTAAAAGTTAGAGCATGTTGCTGAAATTTTCTTGTTGAATAAGGACAAGAATAAAAAACATTTCATAAAGAATTACTATTCTGTAGTACAAGCATGATTTACTGGAGAATAGGTGTGGTCTGTTTTTGGTACTTATTTAATATAAAGATAATATAAAAAATTTAAATTTACTTTTTCTCGAGTTTCTGGTGACATCAAAATACTCTTTTTTAATATCTACAACTGGAATAAACCCATTAAAGGGAACAGACTTTAATGTATTAAAAAGAGTTAATAAAACATTATTTCCTCTAAACTTAAGTAGTTTAAAATTTTGCAGATAAAAAAATACATATTCTCATTTGGAGAGTATTCACTATTTGGGGCTTTAGGACTAAGATTATATTGTCAAAGATATTTCTCAGTTCCTTTCAATTGTTTTTAAATGCTGTGGAGTGAGTTATCAGATAAAATGGGAACAATTCTTAATAAAATTGCACACAGATTTCAAAGATTAATATCTTTATTTTTGATACTCAACATTTGGTACCAACATTTTTGGTACTCAACAATATTTATTATAGAATAAACGTTTCTCACTTTATGTTCATATGATAGCTTTGGAGGCTGATATACTGGAATTATTCTTTTGGGAGGAAAAAAACCCCTTTTGTTTGTTTTTTATAAATAGGATGCAGGACAAAAAAGATTTGGAGCAGTTTCTTGTAATGTTTGTGGCATGCTTTACACAGCTTCAAATCCAGAAGATGAAACGCAGCATCTGCTCTTCCACAACCAGTTTATAAGTGCTGTAAAATATGTGGTAAGTGGAATTCATGACATCTAAAATGCTGAACCAGATAATTAGGTCAGGATCTTAAAGAGATGAACTGCCAAATTTAAGTCACTGAAAAATTTCTGCTTTTAGGATAGGATAATATATACAAAGCCCTTATAGTATATATACTGGCTTATTTTAAAACAAAGCCAGACGTAAAAACCAGCTAATTTATTCTGGCTGATTTATGTTGTGGGATTTTTTACTTAAGTTATATTTTAAAGCAGTTATTGCATTTTTTCTCATCTAACAAGTAATGCTGTTCAACTTGAGTGTTTTAAAATTTTCCTTTGATTTTTAATAATTATTAGCTATTAATAGTCTGTTTAATATTCATATAGCTTAGGACAACTTTTTATTTGGGGGTTGATAGTGATATACATTTACACCAAATAGATGGTTTTAGGATTTACTTTACCTTCTTTATACTATCATGAGAGTTTTCCGTTATAAAATTAAAAAAAAAAAATTCTTGAAGGTTAAGACCTCAGAATTTATAACGTACTAAAAAATAAAAATCCCACATACTTGCTTTGGCAGTGCATATACTAAAAAAAAAAAAAAAAAATCCCACAAAGTAAATATGTTTTGGCATATATTTTTTAATGTATGTACTTTTGAGCCATATGGGTATTATTTAATATTTGTTTCTGCTAATAGCAGAATTTTAAATAATTTTAAACCATTTTAGATATCTTGTGAAAAATAGTAGTTTAATGTAATTTCTGTTTACCCATATCTGAAATGGAATCTATTTTTATTCTATACATGTTACCTTCAGTACTGTACACTCACATTAAGAAGACCTCCAGGAATCTGAACTGAGACCACCAATTCATTTCATAGAGGCTTTCATATGGGCACCAGAAGTTGGATTATTTTAAAAAATCTTGGTTTCAGTTAAATTTGTAGCCTTACTTTTGGTTGAAGAGTTCATATTCATTGTTTCATTTATCCAGTTACTTCTACCCCAAGATAGGTGGGGTTTTCTTTTTATGATTCCCTACTGTGGTGATCCTTTACATTTCTTATTTTATCTGCCTTTTCTTCATACACCCCTTCCTGCCACTTAATTAAATAAAATATAAGTTGTGTGGACATGGTATATCTGTAGCTTAGATATTGATTTATCATTTGAAATTTCTACTTTTCCAATTTGACTCTATTACAACTTGGAAAGAAAAATAGTTCTATCAGGTAGCTAAATTATAAACTACTTCTGGGGCAAAAATATTTCAGTTTATTTCACATACATGAATCTGATAGAAGTTTAAATGAGTTCTGCTCAGTTTACATTATTTGATTCTTGTCATCACTTTCCAAAAATTATACAAAGATTGGGTTTAAATGGCTTAATTCTTCATCTTAAGACGTTACTTTCTGAGAGAAACAGTAAAGAAATCAATCATGAAATATGTACTCGGCTCTCCACAGTACCAAGAGAAGTTGGTTTATGGAACAAGGTGGAGTCATCACCTTTTAAACAAATTCTAACTCTTGCAAAACTATAAATCAGTGTAGCAACTTAGGGAGAACTGATTTTTGCCCCAGCTTTTCTCTTCCTCCTCCCTCTCCCCTTGATGGGACAGAGCTATGGGTTATTTTATTTATTTTTGAAATAAGCTCAAGAGAAGGAATTGAGTTTAGCAGTTGGCCCATTCTTTGCTGACATCAAGGTCAGTATTCTTATCCTTTGCTGTTTTTAAATGTAAGTATACATAGAGAGAGTCTAAGGTAAAGACTCCTTCAAAACGTTATAGCATTCTCTTTTAGTGTATGGAGAGAAGATAAAAACATACCTATATAAAAGATGTTCTGCTGTGATCACAGGTCTGCATTTTAGGTTGTGACATTATACATTTATTGGGCACCTGGTATTGTGCTTTTGCATTCAGCACTTTTTTTTTTTTTTTAATAGAGGTATGGCATATTAAGCACTTAGAAGTAACAAAACATCTAATCTTTCTTTTTAATGCCAATTTTTTATGTTGTGTGTGTTTCTTGGAGAGAAGCACATAGAAAAGAAGTCATTTGGTGCTCTGGCTTTAATACATTTTAAATAGTGTTCAGAACTGGAAGTAAAGTTTTCTACTTAAGACTAAAAGTAGAATAAATTAGGCCTTTTGAGCCAAGATTCTCTTGCTCAGGCCCACCTCCACGTCTGGAAGTGTACTTTCCCTTCTAATAAAACTTCTTTTCTACTGTAAAAAAAAAAAAAAAAAAAAGAATAAATTAGAACAGTGAGTTATACTTTTAAAAGTTTTTAATAAAACATTCAATAGAAAATAAGTAACTTTTCCTTAGAGTAAAAATTTTTCTTTAGACCTGGTAATAATCTATGATAGTTAAAAATGGCTATAGACCTGTTTTCAAAAGATTAAAATACTGTTTAAACTATATTGTAGCAATTGATGCTCAAAGAGCCCATTTTTGGTTGAATAAAGTATTTTTCTTTTCCTTATCCTCTTTGGTTTGCCCTAAGGGAGAGAGTAATGGTGCTCTCTTTCTTGATTCCTTCACTGAACCCCATCTGCCTCATTGATACAATTTGAGGAAGTGCATTTTATCTGACTTATCAGATACTATTTAGGAAGGAGTCTCTTAATGCTTCAGGGACTCTGATTTAGACCAGGGAACATTAGTTTTCCTTCTTGAGCTAAGATATACTGTTTCCTAAAGGTGTGAAGAGGAAGCAGGAAAAGTTCTCCATAAAGCATTGATCTATGTTGCCAGGCCAGGAACCTATCCAGAACTCAACTGTATTTTGAGGTTTTAGTAATGTAGAAGAGGGATAATGTTTGGGTTTTTCGCAGAGAAAATCCTTTTTTCCTCTATCGTTCCTCATCTCCTTTGAATTAACATCTAACTGAATGCTCTATGGAGGACCCTTTTCTCAGGGTATATGATGTGTCCTTGCCTTCAAGTTTAGGAACAAAGCCTGAAAGGAAAAGTTAACAATAAAGGTTCAAATAACTATTAAATCAACAAGTCAATATTAATTATTTAAAATAAATCATAAATTAGCTTTGTAATTTAGAAGTGATAATTACTTTACTAGAGCAATGATCAGAAGAGAAAGTTTATTTTCATGGGTGAAGAAGAGTTAAGATTTGATATTTTTAAATTGGACATAAGGAGATCATCTGTGATTGATAGCATAATATAACGAGAAAGATTAATAACTTGTGGGGAATAATGATTAGATCTTTTTTACTGAATCATGTTTTTATAGGTAATAACACTAGAAAAATGCATCAAATCAGATTGTGATATTTTGATTTTAAATGCCATATGGGCTTTATTCTTTTTGTTCTTTTAGATGTTGAAGAATTGTGAGCATTGTGAATCCTACACTTAAGTTTAAATAATGTTGAAATAATACTTTGGTGGAATGTAGGGAGAGAAATATTTCAGTGGCATGTAGGGAGAGAGTAGTACCTGTACAAGATGTGTGTAGTGCTGAATTACTTATGGCATTGGTAGAAATGGGGAAAAATATGAAAAGTAAAACTTTGAAGAAAGATTTGACAGATCCCTGATTGGCTACAGAGTTGTACTATCCAGTATAGTAAAACTAAACATAAAAATGCTTTTCCTCAATCGCACTAACCAGTGCTCAATAATCATACATAATCAGAGGTTACTGTATTAGTGTAGCTGTAGAACATTTGTATTGTCACAGAGAGATCTATTGGACAGTGCTGCTACAGAAGTCTGAGTCAAGGAGACTGTGATCCAGTGACTCTTGCTTAATCCTTAATTTCTTTTACGTGAAATTTGAATGCATATGAATTTACTTCTATATATTTTCTATCTTCCCTTTGAAGATGATTAGGAAAAACAGGAAACTGGGTATTAGAGAAAAGAGAAGTAAATAGTAGAGCAGGAATAGAAATTTTAAAATCTTGAGAATGGAAATGAATCAAGTGAAATAACCTTGGCCCTTATAACTGTACTTAGGCATTATTGAGGAATAGAGAATAGGTATATTTGTAGGAGGGACTCAGAGCCAGGTCAGAGAATTTGGTCTGAGTTTCTCTACTTAAAGGTAAGGCCTATTGAAAGTAAAGAAATAGTCTTTAGAAACAGATAGAAATTTGTTAACATAAAAATTACCAAACATTTTATAGTTCAAGTTTTTGTTTCTGTCTTTCCGGACCCTGATTTTTCAGTTTTCATTTTTCTACTTCTTTGTGTCTTAAAGACTTAGAATATTGTGGTATATAAATATAGGATGGGAGCAGCACTTCCAAATATTAGAAAGTAATTTTGCTGTGGGATGGAGGGGACCGTATAGTGTTGGGAAAATGTCTGTAGAATAAATACTACATGCAACAAATTTTTACATTTATTTTTATTTTTTATCTGTTTTTTGTTGGTTTTATTAAAGCCTGATATTTAGAAAGTACTCTTACTGTAAATGTATAAAGTCTAGAGAATGCAGCTAATATATAATTTTTAACATAATTTCCAGTAACATTATGTAAGACCAGAGATTACATTTCATTTTCTTATACCAACTGTTTTTTTTTAAAATTATTTTTTATTTTTCAATTGCAGTTGACATAGTGTATTAGTTTTAAGTGTACAACTTAGTGACTAGCCATTTATAAATTTTTACATTTTTAAAAAACTTGTGATAAAATGTACAAAAAACAAAATTTATTATTCTAACCATTTTAAAGTATAGTTTAGTGTATTAAGTATATTCACATTCTTGTGCAGCTATCACCACTATCATCAGAATTTATTTGTCATTCCAAAAAGAAACTCTGTATTCATTAATAACTCTTTATTCCCTTACCCTAGCCCCTGGTCACATCTAATCTACTTTCTGTCTCTGAATTTGCCCATATTTCATGTAAGTAGAGTCATATAGTATTTGTCCTTTAGTGTCTTATTTAACTTAGTAGTATAATGTTTTTTAAGGTCCATCCATGTTGTAGCAAGTGTAACTTCATATAAATTTTTACATTTTTAAAAAGAGTTCACAAACTCTGGGAAAGGAAAACTTGTAGTGTATCTAATGGCAAATAAAACCTCTCCAATCAGTTCTTTCTCTGCTTTTCCCTATACTCATTACTTCAAGCTAAAAACCAGAATAATCTTTTAGTTTTCTTTTTACTATATTGCTTATACTCAATTCATTTGTAAATCTCACCTTCAAAATAGATTTCAAGTCCTGCTTTTGTCATGTCCACTGCTACCACCCTGAGCCAAGCTACCATCATTTCTTGCCTGGACCACTTGTGTAATACTCTCCTAACTGGTGTCCCAGCCTCCATGTTTCCCTACAGTCCTGTTCCATGTTGCCCACGGCAGTCTTTTAATTAATTAATTATTTTTATTATTATTATTATTTTTAATGGTGACATTGGTTAACGAAATCCAATAAATTTCAGCTGTACCCTTTAACAATAAGGCGCATATATATATTTATACTGTTCATCTCCCATAGTTAGGTTTTTCCCTGTCACCACATATTTGACCCCCTTAACCACATCTACCTCTCCCTTCCACCCCCACACCCTACACTCTGGTAACCACTAGTCTATTGTCCATGTCCATGAGTCTCTGTTTGTTTTGTTTATTTGTTGCTTTTAGGTTTATATCCCACATATAAGTAATATCATGTGATTTTCAACTTTTTGTCTGGCTTATTTCGCTTATCATGATTATCTTGAGGAGCAGTCTTTTAAAAACTTAAATCAGATTCTTTCCTTCCTCTATTTAAAATTCTCTGATGAACTCTGATCATACAGAATAAAATCCAGGGTACTTATTGTGGCATCAAGGCTTCACACACTACACCTTCTCTAATCTCATTTAACACTCTTCCCCTTACTTGGTATACTCCATTCATATAGCTCTTGCCTCTGTTCTTAAACCACTCCAGCCACATGCCATTCTTAGTTTGTACTTAACTTTACCTTTTGTTGGAGCATTCTTTCAGCACACACTGATTCTCTTTGTTCAGCTCTTAATAGTCTAGGAGATGCCCTCCTTGACCACCCAGTACAAAATAACTCCCCCTGTTCCTACTCTTATCTGTATTAGTTTTATTTATTTTTTTAGATCATTTATCACACTCTGAAAATTTGTTGTGTGTATTTCCCATTGGAATAGAAGCTTTGTCAAAGCAGAGTTTTTGATGATCTATTTATTATGCTAAAGAGCTCCTGCCAATGAGCAGTAGGGACACAACAAATACACTGAATTAAAGAGAGACTTTTGATGGAAGTCACAGAAGAGTGGTGAGTCTCAGTTATATAAAAATGAGATTAAACCAGAAGATTTACCTGGGCTTTGGCAGCTCTGATATTTGTTTATTTTAAATCATTGAGAATTGCTACTATAATTATCTTTTGGGGGACATGGAACATATTGTGTATTTTGATACAAGTTAGGTAAAATAAAATTATTAGTAAGTCATAATATATAAAGCAGCTCAAATTTGAACTTATTATGGCAATTAGAGGTTTATTAACTAAGTTTGCATATAGATTTATATACCTGACTGAATTTAAGTGGTTCATTCTTCATTTAGAAAAATAGTCAGAATGATTTAACTCTATTAAGATGTAAAAGATATTATAGATCATTTTATACCAGAGGTTTTTCTTCAGTTTGTATTTTAAATTTTCTGTAAGATGTATTTTCTTTTATGTATGAAAATAATGTTTCTAATCCTGTCACAGGATCTTCACCTTTCAGAGTTTCAGTTTCTCTGCTGAAATCCTGCTTTTCACATAGTTTGATCATCTTGTCTTTTAAAAGCTTTAACACATTTATAATAGAAATTCTAAGTTCTTTTCTGCCAGTTCAAACACCTGGGTCATCACTGGGCCTGTTTCTATTCTTTTTTCCTCTTGATTTTGGGTCATATTTTCCTATTTCTGTCCATGGTCTCATTAAGTTTTTTTTTTTCTTTTTTTAAATAGACTGTTTTTCAAAGCAGTTTTAGGTTCATAGCAAAATTGAGCTCAAAATACAGAGAGTTTCTCTAAACTCCCTGCCCCTACATATGCTCAGTATTTTGTACCGAGTGGTACATTTGTTATAATTGATGAACCTACATTGACAGATCATTATTACTCAAAGTCCATAGTTTATATTAGGGTTCACTCTTGGTGTTGTACATTCCACGGGTTTTGAAAAATGTGTAATGACATGTACCCATCGTTATAGTATCATATAGAATAGTTTTATTGTCCTACAGATCCTCTATTCTCCATCTATTCATCTTTACCTCCCTCTAACCCATAGCAACCATTGATCTTTTTACTGTCTCCATAGTTTTGACTTTTCTAGAATGAAATATAGTTGGAATCATACAGTATGTAGTCTTTTTAGATTGACTTTTTTCACTTAGTAATATGCATTTAAAGTTACTCCTTATCTTTTCATGGCTTGAGAGCTCTTTTACTTATTTATTTTTTAGTGCTGAATAATATTTTATTGTCTGGATGTACCAAAGTTTGTTTATTAATTCACCTACTGAAGAACATTTAGGTTGTTTCCAAGTTTTGGCAATTATGAAGAAAGCTACTATAAATATCCATGTGTGGGTTTTGGTGTGGATATAAGTTTTCAACTCCTTTTTGTAAATGCCAAGGAGTGTATTTACTGGAATGTATGGTAAAAGTATGTTCAGTTTTGTAAGAAACTGCCGAACTTTTCCATAGTGGCTATACCATCTTGCATTCCCGCCTCTCAATGAATGAGAGTTCCTGTTGCTCCACATCCTTGTCAGCATTTGGTGTTGTTGGTGTTCTGGATTTTGGCCATTCTGATAGGTGTGTAGTGACATTGGATTGTTGTTTCAATTTGCATTTGCCTAATGACATTTAATGTGGAGCATTTTTTTTATATGTTTATTTTTCATCTATATATCTCCTTTGGTGAGGTGTCTGTTCAGATCTTTGGCCCATTTTATTTTTTTAATTGACTCATTTTTAATTTGTTTTCTTATTGAGTTTTCAGAATTCTTTGTATATTTTGGATAACAGCCATTTATTAGCAACTTCTTTTGTAAATATTTTCTCCTATTCTGTGACTTGTTTTCTAATGCTCCTGACAGTGACTTTTACAGAACTGAAGTTTTTTTCTTTAGAGTCAAAAGGAAAGTTTATTAGAAAATGGGTAACACTCCACAGAGTGTGGTCTCCTCTCAGAGGCAGAAAGTGAGAGAGATAGTGCAAGAGACAGAGAAATAGAATAAAGGCACTGAGAGGGACCTAGAGGGACAGAGACAATAGAAACAAGGACAGAGAGGGACAGAGTAAAGGCACTGAGAGGGTCCCAAAGTTTTTAATTTTAAAGATGTCCAGCTTATCAATTCTTTCTTTCATGTATTGTGCCTTTGGTATTGAATCTAAAAAGTCATCACCATATCCAGGGTTATCAGGATTTTCTCCTTTGTTATACTCTAGGAGTTTTATAGTTTTGCATTTTACGTTTAGGTTCTGTGATCCATTTTGAATTAACTTGTGAAGGGTGTAAGGTCTTTGTCTAGATCTTTTTTTTTTTTTTGCATGTGGAAGTTTTGTTGTTCCAGCACCATTTCTTGAAAAGACTATCTTGTCTTTATTGTATTGCTGTTGGTCTTTTATCAAAGATCAGTTGACTGTATTTACGTAGGTCATTTCTCGGCTTTCTGTTCTGTTTCGTTGATCTATTTGTTTCTTCTTTCACCAATATCACACTGTCTTGATTACTGTAGCTTTATATTAAGTCTTGATGTCAAGTACTGTCAGTTCTGTGACTTTGTTGTTCTTCAGTATTATGTTGATTATTCTGTATCTTTTGCCTCTCCATATAAACTTTAGAATCAGTCTGTTGATATCCACAAAATAATTTGCTGGGAATTTGATTGGGATTGCATTGACTCTGTAGATCAAGTTGGGAAGAACTGACCTCCTGAAAATACTGAGTCTTCCTATCTGGTCTCATAAGTTTTTATTGGATGTTGGACTTGTGTATAAAAAAACAATAGACTGAAGTAGATAATCTCTTCCCCTCTCCCCCAAGAACTTTCTCTTCCATCAGGCGACTGTGGTAAGGGGCTGATGTCTTAGATCTAACTAGGAATTGAATTGGGTTGAAATTTTAGTTTTCTCATCCATTTCAGTTGTTAATGTCTTGAGTTTGGGATTGGGTTTCTCTCTCCAGCAGAAATTGAGGATTTAAACTCCACAGGACACAAATCTCTCTATACCTTCTAGCGCAACTAGGCAGATGACCCATGGGAGAGAATTGGTGGAGCATTATCTCTGTGTTGGAGCTTCTCCAGATTTCAGACTGCCATGCCGGCTCACTTATGGCCATTAAGAATTTGATTGTTTTTTCTTTATCCCAGCACAGGAGACTCTTCTCCCCTACCTCTCTACCTGTGGTAATCTTGCCTCATTGTCCATACTCTCCAATTTGGTCTCACCTAGGAAGGACTGCTCACCTAGGAAGGATTGTGGTTCATCTCTGAAAATCAGTCCATAGTTCTTCATTGCTTTTAAAGAAAACATACCTTTTAGTTTTTTGGGTGTTTTCTTATTATAACAGCAACAGTGATCTTTTGTGACCTTCTTTATCTTAACTGGAAGTAGAACTGCCAAAGATGTACCTTTTAGGGATGTTTTCCAGTAATAGATTAGGAGGCTACATTTATTTTTGAATATAGAGGTGGAGTGGAGTTTGGACCATGAACTTTTTAAAATCGTGAGCAATACTGATGAGGTCAGTAGATTTGCTCACTAAGCCCCAAATGACTTTGAGATGAATTTACATCAAAATATTTTTTATATACTGGGAACTTATTGCTACAAGTTGAAAAGTGCTTAACTAATTCATGAACTCTTGTAAAGAGATGTTTAGGGTTCTTTTGAGAATGACAGGAGAGAAAAGAATTTCATAATTCCTTTATTTCACATTTCTCTAAGTCTTACCCAACTATATTTTATAAGAAATATAATTCCTTTAGTAATAGATTTTGATGTTGTAATTACAGTAGAAGTTAATTGAAGTGGAAACCCTTATTATCATAATGCCCAACTAACAGTAGCTTAAATCAAAGATACATATTTTCTTAGCAAGAAGTCGAGGTATGTAGTCTTAGGGTTGTTCCATGTGGCAGTTCAACAATGTCATCATGAATTCTGGCTATTTCTCCTTCAGTGCTTTCCTCTCCTTAGTGTGTTGACTTTTTGGCTTCATATCTGAAACTTCATGGTTCTTAAAATAGACTGTTGTAGTCTAGATACCATGTTCAGATTTAAAGCAGGAATGTTGGTTGGGGTGGGAACTCTTTCAGAAAACATTCTTTAAGTGACTTTTTCTTTTTATCAGTGAAGAACAACATTTTCCCAGAAGCTTAGGTTACATATATTATGTCTCTTGCAAATTTCCACCAGAACTGGGCCTGGTAGATACCCTTAGCTGCAGGGGAACTAGCAAAACAAGACTCTGGCAAAAATAAGATGATAATTGGTTTATGGTAGTGGTTCTCAAAGTAGGGTAGTGGGATGTTTGTAATATCTGTTAGGGAGCATCTGGAAACTTGTGGACTGTATTGTTAACATTTAATGGGCGGGGCTAGGGATGCTAAACTTTTTGCATTGTATATGACCGTTCCAAGGAAAGTGGAATGTCTAGCCAAAAATGTCAGTAATAGCTCTGTTGAGAAACACTGACTTAGATTAATCTTAATTTATTCTTGGGAATGCATGTATTACTACCCTAAACAAAATGGGGCAAAAAAAGAATGGGATAGAATGGCTGGGAGATAGGCAAATGACAGTGTCTTCTACGAGGTCATTATATAGTTTAAACATTTTACTATAATGCGAAGAATGTAAATGTATATTAAATATAATTGGTGTGAGGAGACTCTTTTTTGAGTATGGATCTCCTGATTAATTTAGCTTTGTTTTTTTCTCATGTAAATTATACTTTAGCCATGTACTTTGAAAAAAAAATAGAGCGAGAACTTAGACATTGCAAATTTGGAGAACCTGGGTGCAGAATAATTCTTGTTATATTTCTGATTTTTAAAAGAGCTGGCCTGTTTGCTTTTTTTCCATAGTATTCTAACAGTATCATTAAAACAACTATCTTTGCACTCTCATTTTGTCAGTTTAGGTAATAGTTAATTGTATTTTATAGTTAAAATAATAAATTGGCATAAACAGGTTTATGAACAAATGACTGTTGGTAAAATCATGTCACTCAATTGTAGAATACCAAAGTAGTTTACTGGTTGTGAATCAGTTGGTGTACCCCAGGAATCAGTTTCTTTACACAAAGAAAAGTGAATATTGGTTAATTCAGCAAGTTGATTAGGTGGATATCATTTGAGAATGTTACTGTCGTATATTAATAAATCTAATAGAACAAATTGAGCTTTGTACTTTTTTCCTGAATGATAAATTGAGTTACATTAATAAAGACCAGATTTTGTTACTTCTCTTTCTTTTAGATTTTTGTTTTACTTAATCAGAAGTGTTAAGCTCCAAATAGTTTTAAGATTCTACCCTTTTATTCATGAAAATGTTCTGCTGTTCAGAACATAGTAAGCTCCACTCATAAAAACCTATTTCTAAAGACTTAGATTTTTCTCAGGGAATGGCGAAAACTATCATTTAAAAACATAACATACGTGTAAGGATGTGTGAAGAATGGAAAATAACTGTTGAAAAATACATGTTGCTTTTTCATCATACCTATTGAGTTCCTTCCAAAGTAATTTTTAAAATTGTATTTCAGTATTATATGGCCTTCAATTATGAAAGGGCTTTGAAAATTTTTATTACATATTATCATTATATTATCTGCAAGAAAGAGCATTTAAATACTTCTTTTAACATGTTCTTTTAAGGGCATTTGATTTCAAAACCTTGTGGAGAAATTTTTCTTTCCACATTTCTTTTCCTTAAAATTCTTGACTTAGGTGAATTAAAGGGTGGCCTTCAGTTTTTATTCTTCAACCTGTCTTTTTAAAAAATATCTAAAAGCAGTATAATGACAATTTAATCAGAAAAGCCTCCTTCCCCCGTACCCTATTTCCAGTGCCATTCTCCAGTGGTTAAGCACTTTTTTACCCGTTTCATCATTTCCAGCATAATTAAATAAATTAAACTATGTATGTAAAGCTTATACTGTATATATTTCAGTATGTGAATGTGTTTGTGTAAAATCTTCCTTTCTCCTCCCAGTTTTTGTTATATTTTTATGTTCTCTTGGTTGACTTTAATTTTAATATTAATACAATGTTTGACTTCTTGATGTTTGCTTTCTTCACCTCCCTGTCTTCCAGTTTCTTAGTTGTAACCAAGTGTTGTAAGTGTTCTTAAGTATTAACTTATTTAATTTACTGTAACCCAATGAAGTGGGTTTTATTCCTCTTTATGGGTTGCATAACTGAGACACAAAGAGGTTAAACTTCTTGGTTTCATAGAGGCTTTAGCTCTCAAGCACACTCCAGCCTTTCAAAAATAAATATTTATGTGAAACTTAATTTACTGTGTTAAGAGCTTAGCATATAGTGGTGTGTCAGTTTTGATGCTTTGGGAGCCTGTGGTCTATATACTACATCTCATTTTTAGACCTTGATAGTTTTGTCGCTCTAAAACTCCAGATTCCTGTAGTTTCTTTAATTCTGGATCAAAGTGAATTTGGTCCTAGGATATAGGATTTACCAAAACAATTTTACTGGAGGAATCAAAGTTTTTAGAGGTTCAATTTCTGTCCGTTCAGTTTAAATATTGCAGAGAACCAGAGAAGTTTTAGTGAAAGAGATTCTGCTATCATAGGATACCTAAAAATGAAAAGTCCATAAACACCTTTCGAATTGAGACAGATTTGCCTAAAATAAAACTTGAATTCCTGTATATAATCTTTGATTCCTAATTCACTTTCTTAATGATTAAAAAAAAAACTTTGCCAGGGGATTTTGTACTGATTAATTGTCATTCATACCTTGTTGATTAAACATGAATCAATGTATATTTTAATTTTGGGGGGTAAATAAATTGACACCAATTAATTTATTTTACATCCAGGAGAAATAATAATAATATTAATAATAATAATGACATTAATTATGGCTTCCTGTGTCCCAGGGGCTGATATAAGCTTTTTATCTGTATTAAACTTCCCTTAATTCTTTTATAAAATTATGAAGTAGTTATAATTTCTAAATGAAACAGGCAGAAAGAAGGATGTATATTTTGCCTATTTGTAATTGGGAATTAAAACTCATGTTATGACATTTTTGCCTTTGTACATCTGGCCTAAATACAGCTGCCAAATTCATTTTCATTAAATTCAACTATACTCATGAAATTTGCCTGTCTAAAATCTTCCTTGATTTCTCCTGATTTCACCCAGGCATTCATGGCCCTCTGTATTATGATTCTTGTCTATTCTTTTAAATGCATTTCTCATAATTTCCTTATAAATTCTTGTCTTTCTAAAGAAAATTGATCTATTCATTGGGCATAGCTCATAATTTTTTGTGTATATTTTTTAGTTCATAGCATTCTATCACCAGGAGTGCCTTCCCATTCTGTACCCTCAGGGGAAATACCATCTCTTGTGTAGATGTTTTTTTGGTTCCTATTTAATCCCAGTAAGGGTTTTCTCTCTCTCTTAAAACCATTGTAACACTTTGCTTATATTATTTTTGCCTTTTCTTTACTGTGTCATTTTCATAACTGCTTTTTTGAAAATTAAATAACATTAAATA
This sequence comes from Eidolon dupreanum, assembly GCA_028627145.1. NCBI lineage: Eukaryota > Metazoa > Chordata > Mammalia > Chiroptera > Pteropodidae > Eidolon > Eidolon dupreanum. The sequence goes on along the minus strand of CM053504.1, from coordinate 52,843,079 downwards.
TTGCAGAGAACCAATGTGTATATCAGTAAATATACACATTGATTGTAAGACTAATTCTGGATTCAGAAGCATTGAAGTATAAAAAAAATTTAGTTTGAATCAAGGAAAACTTCCTTTCAAGCATAGAGGTATATGGATTACACCTTGTATTACAGACATTTGTGTACTATTTATTTTTCTATTAAATTTGTAAGATTCTTGAGGTCAGTGCGTCATAAGAGAAAAGGATATGAAATTAATCAAACTAGAAAGATGTAGTTTCTTTTAGTGAGCCACTCATTTTATGACCATAGCAGGTAATCCAACCTTTATCACTTTAGTTTTGAAAAAATGTACATGGGGTACTTTTTTTCTAGGCTCATAACTTATTTATGTGTTTATTAACTACTTACTATATTCCAGGACTATAGGAGTTTAAAAAATATAAAGGACAAGATAAGCAAATATATTTAACTCATATGGACTATGCTAGAGTCTGAATGTAGAGCCAGGATATCTGACAAAGATTGGAAAACTGAGGTTAGCACCTGAGTAGAGTCAGAAAGGACAAATAGTAGTTCTCTTGTGCCCAGAAGGGTATAGAGCAAAGTCATACTGGGACAGAGAAACTGTATGTGTAAAGATTTGGAAATTTTAAGTATTTCAGTATGACTTGTAACTGTATCATGTGTTGGGAAAGTTTTATGAGGGGAAGCCTGAAGAGCTAGGTGGGGGCCAGATCATCAATGACCTTGTAAGGCATAAAGGCATTGAATATTAAAAGACCTACAAGAAAATGCTTGGTTACCATAATGATAATAATAGTTGTTATTTATTGGGTACATATTATTGTGCTAAGCACTGTGCTTAATGTTTTATAGTATTTTCTCAGCTCTTTTATTGTGTGTTGTAGTTGTTTTTGTATCTATTTTATAGGTGAGGAAAACAAGGTTTAGAGAGGTTAAGTAATTGACCCAAGGCAACACAGCTAGTAAATAGTAGAATCTGGATTTGAACTTGGTCCTTCTAATTTTTAAAGTCCTCTTTATCTTTATGCTGTACTGCCTAGATCACAGTGGTGTCACACATGGTAGGTGGTCAGTACATATTTCTTGAATTGACAGAATTTTGCCATCTAATGTCCATGTCATTATTTGATGTTTTTAACACTTTAAAGATCAGTAAATGACTCACTAACTAGAAACAAATATTATTATTGTTAATACAATATTTTTTTTTGCAAAGAAATGTCCAAACATGCATTTAAAAACAGCTGCTTGGGATAGTTAAATATATTCTTTTATTATGCCATTTTATCAAAGTAGAAAAAATAGGAAATACAGATACGCTAAAAGGAAATTAAATGACTTAGAGAACCTGTATTTATATTTTGATGTATATCCTTGCTGACTTTTAAAATAGTCATAAATATAAACATTTACATTCAAAATTCATTTCAACAAAATATGTTTCAATAATCTATAGTTTCTCTTTTGCAATTTTTCTGTAGTTTTTGTACTTTTTGCCTTGTGTAATGTCAAATAGAGCATGAGACTGAATTTGGAATGAGCTTACTTTAATGTACTTTTATTTCTGAAGCTTAAGATTTTAAAAGGAGATGGTTTTTAAAATATATTTATTTTCAACCTCTATAGCAGCTGTTAGAAGTAAAATGTCTGTTTTTCAGATTCCTTTATTTTTAAGTAAAATTTTTATTGAAATGCAACATGTAAAGAAAAGTACACAAATAATAAGTGCACAGCTTAATGGTATATTTTGACAAAGTAAACATCTTTGTAACAAGAAACATTACTAGCATTTCAGAAAGCCCTTTTGTGCCCCCATTACAGTCACTGCTTTTCCCCACCTCAGGTCTGACTGCTCTGCTGACTAGATTCGCTTTGCATTTATTTTTCACTTCTAAATAAATGATGTTTGAGTAAGCCTTGGTCCATTGGTACAGTTTTGACGATGGGTGATTTTCCAAAATAAAGAATTTAACACATACATGTATGTACGTGCACACGTACCCTAATGAATCCCCATGTATTCAGCACCCCACTTCAACAATTAACAACTCATGAACAGTCTTCTTTCATCCAACCTTCCCAATTATTTTGAAGTGAACCTTAGGTATCACATCATCATTTTTAGTAGATATTACAAAATACGTATTTTTAAAAGGTGAAAAGATTACTCTTTTTTATCATTAAGATAATTTAAATAATACAAACCACACCTTTAAAAAATAAACTAATTCCTTAATATAAATATTTTCCTCAGTGTTCAGAACTCCCCCAGTATAATTTTCTATACTTTTGTTTGAATTCAGATCCATATATTGTATTGGTTGGTATGTCTCTTTTAATCTAAAGATTATTCCCCTATGTCTTTTTTTCTTTCTTGTAATATTTGTTGATAATCATTTTAAAAAGCTGATTGTTGGTTTTATTTCTCAGGATATTCTCATTCAGCCATTATGAAAGTGATTATTATTGAATTTTTTAAATTGGGATATAATTTACATACACTTAAACTCGCAGGTCGATGAATTATATATATCATTGTGTCAGTCACTCAATGTATTTTGCTTGCTTTCTTTTGTGTGTATTTTGTTTCCAGTAATTATCTTTTTTTAAGTGGAAAAAGAGGAGAAATCCCTTTCATTCTCTAGACTCCAAAGTTTAGAGTTACTACAACAGCATGGATAAAAGATAATCATTGATTGCTATTAGGAATATAAAGATTTCTACTTTTCAGCAGCCAGATGGGTGAATTAAGAAAATTGGGGCTTGGGAAACACTACTTGCTATCACAGGGATATGTGTAATGTGTTAGAACTAAAGGTGAGACGTGTAAACGCACTGCTTTGGAATTTATATCTTTGCAAAAAAGCTGTGCCTGTTTGATTATTCCTTCGATTTGCATGCACCCTTCCCTGCAACTTCCATTCTTGCCTCAAATTCAGCAGTAGGCTTCATGTCCTCTACATTCTCTAAAGTCAGGAAGATCATGTCGTTATTCACCCCAGGAAAAAGTTAACTGCAGTTAAGTCATATAAATGTCATGAGTAATGTTATTTGACAGACATTAGCCAGCTTGGTTCTTTCATCTATTCTTTATCCACAATTTGAATTTATTGTTGTTTAACTTTGAAGACTTTATTGACTTGTGTTTTCTTAGAGTAGCACATTGACCTTAGTTTGATACCAGTAGGAAGTTATTAAGTTACTAAGTGGCAACTCTGTGTGAAGAATCATCTTAATAACTCTTACCTACCAAGTGAAGGCAGTAATGACTGCCATTTTGTACATAGCTTAGTTCAGGAAAGAGAATGAGAGTTCCAAAGCTTTGCCCAAGGCTGTATAGCCAGTGACTGCCAAGAACAGGGATTTAAACCCTGAATTTTTATTCCAGAACTCTTTAAAAGTTTCCATTAAAATATTCATGAATATTAGAAACCTAAGCAATAATTACTCTGCCCTTTGGAATTCCTGCTGCTTACATGTGCATAAAGAAACAGAGTCATATTTAAAACATAAAATCATGTCAAACACGATTATGATAGCATTTTCTCCATGAACATGTGAGTCTCTCAAGAGAAAGTTTTGTGCTAAAAAGTCAGTAAAGCAAAATAATTTAATGGTGCAATATAGTGATATTAGACCAGTATTTTTGTTTTTAAAGATAATAGAGAAATAGTATATCAACTTATCTTTAGGTAATTCAGTTCAGGAAGTATTACTTTCTTATAAGTTGGGGTTACTTAAATTTCTAGTTCTTTATTGAAGTTGTAGTTTAATTTTTAAAATGAAAAGTCTCTGTTTTTATTTTATGGCAAATAGATTTATTTAAAAAGCTTTCCCCCAAAATAACATCATAAGTTTTTTTTTTTAAGAGGTGGTTCTTTTATGCCTTTTTAAAATGGCTTACGTATATTCAGATTTGGATATGATTCAGATTTAGTTTCTAATTTGAAAAAAAAATGACTTCTATGACTTGTTTCTGTTCCTTCTTTTCAAATCTTGAGAACACTTTACCATACATAATCACCTGGATTTTCAGTATTCTATTTTTTAAACAAACTGATTTTAAAAAATTTAATCCAAATTGTCACATATATCAAGCTTGTTACTAGACTTTTTGGTCCCCAGCTAAGATCCTGCTCTTCCTCCCAAAAAACCATTCTGAATTGTTTACGAAAATCACCCTCCTTTCAGACTTGTCATACTACTTTTAGTTGCCTTTTTCTAGCTTTCACTGAGCTTTTATATTATTAAACAGATCTCAGATCTTAGATGATGGTTTTAGAAGTACATACTACTTCTTGAAAGGCTTTTTTATGTAAAGTTGGTTGGGTAAGACAAATGGAACAACCAGTTAAACTCATTCCTTCTGTACTTATTATTAACTTCAAAGCTCCTAGTTTTAACCTCTGGTTCAGTCCCATCTTACTAGATTTAAGTGGCTTTTGTTTTGTTTTTTTTTCATGCAGGTTCTGCTCATTAATCACCACGAGTGTGGATCTGAAGAAGAGTTTATTACCTCTCTTTTTTTGAGTATGTTTAACTTCAGATACACACAACGTAGCCTCTCCTTCCCTATTAGATTCTTAGAAGGTAGTTATGTTTTTATAGTCTCCTTCTTGTGACTTTGATAGTTGTGATCAATAAAAATGAACACTTATTCCTTACATATTGGACTACTGCATGCAAATCAGTTCATTTAAAACCTCCTGGAGGTCTTTGGCATGCTAGACATAAAACCATGAGTGTTTGTTTGTGGAGGTAACCATGTTCCAAAGAAATTTAAGAGTTTAATTATTTTATCAAGAAACTTGGGAGAGTTATCCTTTAGGTTCTGGGAATCATTGATTTTAAGGGGCTTACTTTTGGTGTGCGATTTTCAAAATTAATTTAAAATGGGAAATGATAAATTAGAAATACTTTTGTGGTATTGCTGAGTGAGTAGTATAAAAAAATTAGCTTGCATTGGACCTATTGTATGCTTAACAAAATAGCTGATTTATCTTGTCATTAGTTAAACATTAATGAGCATATATTTTTCCACATTTGCAATTTTTAGACACATTGATGTATTTTTCTTCCTGTATGTAAATTTGATAAATGAAATGTACATAACTTTTTTTTTTTAATATCTAGGGCTGGAAAAAAGAAAGAATTCTGGCTGAATATCCTGATGGCAGGATAATAATGGTTCTTCCTGAAGATCCAAAGTATGCCCTGAAAAAGGTAAATTTCTAGTGAAATTTCATGTAGAATGGATAAAATAATTTTGCATCTAATTTTAAGAATATAAAACACATTTCTAGAATTGCAATTTAAACACCAATACTGAAAACAAAAAAAATAAACATTTAATGAATACAACCCAACTGAAAAATTATACTCAAACTTTGTAGTGTTTCTAGCATATGTGAAATGAATTTTTAGTGACTTGATTACTTGTCTGTATTATCAGTAATTTGAGTGATAGTACAGAAGGCATACTAGTTAGTTAATAATGCCACATAGGTGTTTTCAAGAAGTAGAATTAAAATTAAAATTTGAATAATTTATAAAATTAAAATTAATTAATGTAGTTTTATTCTGAGCAGATTTCTAAATAAAAACTTACTGCAGAAAGGGATCTAGTAGTAGGTCATAGTAATCCTGAAATTAAACATGATATAGTCATATAATGTTAAGAGAAAAAACAAAATATATTCCAATGTATAAATATAATGTAGAAAACTTAAAGAAAATCCTCATATCTAGTGTGATGCAAGTTTTAGTCCAGCTTAAGGGTTCTGTACTTTAAGGGTTCAGGGAAGTGAACCAGCGAGATAATGAAATCTGGAACCATATTATATAGAGTATCTTAAAAGCCAAGAAACCGTAGGATAAACTTATTTTTAAATAATATGTTAATTACTTTTCAGATAATATATTCAAAATTTTTTTTCCCAGAATTGCCTCAAGTGTAAATCAGTGGGTCCACTTGTTTCTCTGAAAAACTTAAGTGCACTAGAATGTGTCCAAATGTCTAGAAACACAAGGAAAATAATTTATTGCATTTTTTTTAGATTAGCATAGACCGCTTTAAATTTAGGAATAGAGAGGTTGAAGGAAAATACTTTGAACCTATTATTTGAAAATTTAGCTAATATTCTACTTAAAGTTTATCCTGTGGTTCCTGACTTTTCAGATAATACTCTGTAAATGCATGGACAATCCCAGATACCCAAATAAGCCCTATACTACTGCCTAACAAGTTAGACAGTAGCATTTAGAATAGTGTGTAAAAATGCCATCTGTCTTGTATTTGAAACATTGATCTTTGCACAAAACCAAATACTTGTTGAATTAGTGTTAGGTTAGTGATTGACTAAACAAAAAATAAATCATGGAAGTTTTGGAATTCCAGCTGTGATCATTTGGAAATGCACATTTTGCTACAGCACCATGTGTGGCATTCAGACTTTTCTTATTACTCAGAATTCTTAGTAAATGCTAATTTCCTCATTGTAGTTGCTCAGGGCAAAATCTTAGTAACCTACTATAGTTACTTAGTAACCCATAATAGGTTAAAAATTAAAATCTAGGGAATTGTGAGTAATTTGCTTTAGGAACCAAATCAAGAGTTGTATTTTGGGATACTGTTCCAGGAATAAGAGGATTTGATTTTTCATCTCTGAATAAGAGATGTATTTCATGGTTTTCTGCATGTCAGAGGTATGAATACTTGACTCTTAGGGGTTATTTGTGTTTTAAACTTAATAACACAAATCCATAGTTTTTGGACTGAGAATATTTGAAGATTAGTTTTTAACTGGGGAAGGAACTAATGTTTAAGTGCCTTCAAAAAAATCTCAACTTTAAGTGCCTACAAAAGTTTGAGTTTATCGTATTTGACTTTGACCACAGTTCTAGGAGGTATACTAGAAGAAGCAGTTTGATGCTATATTAACTTCAGGAGTTCAAGTCCTTGCTCCTTGGTTTTCTAGATGTCCAGTATCTTACATGGAAAAGTTACTTAACTTTGAATTTTATTCTGTATATAAAGTGAGGAACCATAACCTTCCAAGGGATACTGGATTTAAGTGAGATAATTTTCGTAAAGTGCTTTGCATAATGTCTGGGCTATAAATGGTTGATAAAGGAGTAAACCTGTATTTCTTTCCTCTGTGCCCACTTCCATTTTGAGTACCAGTTAAGGCTTGGGAAGAAGTGGCTTCTTTGACCAAGGGTCCAGTGGAGTACTCTTCAATTCTCAAACCTATGATGCTTCTGATAGGAAGCCTTAATATTCTTATTGCTTATTGTAGGTGCTCTCACTTCCCTTGTTCCCCTGGATGCTGGGCTTGGCATTACTTACCAATTCTTCCCTCATTGGGCAAATTGTGCAATTGAAAAACAGTTATTGGTTAGCATAGTCATTCAAAAGAACTCATTAAAGAGTGTCATACTTGGAATGATATACTTAACTGAATTGGAAAAAGTATATTTTTTCATATATACAGTGCTTTTGTTGTTTAAAAATACTGTTCTTTATTTGGCAGGTTGACGAGATTAGAGAGATGGTTGATAATGATTTAGGTTTCCAACAGGCTCCACTAATGTGCTATTCCAGAACTAAAACACTTCTCTTTATTTCTAATGACAAAAAAGTAGTTGGCTGCTTAATTGCAGAACATATCCAGTGGGTAAGTGATTTTAAAGTGTTCATATGTAGTTCAGTGTTAAAAGTGTTTACTGTGTCATGTTGAATAACAATCTAGTAAATTTATCAACATTTTATGTATGGAAGAGTGTGAGAAGGCAAGAATTCCTGTGTGTAATTCTTTACTACAGGGGAGCTGTATTTTCAATGGGAATCAGTTTCTCAAGTCAGTATGTACGTTAAAATTCTATAAATCAAAAGTATTGTTAATTTTGTGTAGGAAGTTTCCATGTCTTTCTCAGTTCCTTCAGCACTGGAGTAAATCAAGGGTTGGCAAACTATAGCTCCAGGTCAAAGTCTAGCCTGTTTTTGTAAATAAAGTTTTATTATAACACAGCCATGCCCGTTTGCTTATATATTGTCTGGTTTGTTTCATACTACAAAGACTGAGTTAAGTAGTTACAACAGAGACCCAGGTGGGCTGCAAAGCTTAAAATACTTACTCTCTCACCCTACATAAAAAGTTGCCAACTCTCAGAATAGATCACCACTTCTTTGACTCCTAGATGAGGATTGTATTTAGGATCCAAATTATACAAAAATCACAATAGAATCACAGTAAAAGGGGTATGTTCACCTTAAAAGAGTTAAGTAGTAACAGACCAACTTAAGATAAAAGAAGATTCTGGACTCTCTAATCACACTCACTTTGAGGCATACCCCATTTGAATTATTTTTTCAGCTGAGTTATTGCTGATGAATTCAGTGTACACTGGATTTGACTTCTGTTCACTTAGTATCTTCCAATATACTAATAACTGCTTACAAGTGTGTGCTTCATCATTAAATATTCTAATACAGTAAAAAGTCAAAATAAGTCTCTGTGAGTTAATATCTACAAGTTAAGCTACTTTTTAAAAAGAATTCTGCCTGAAATTGTGTAGTTTTATGAACCTTGCTATATTTATAATAACAAAATTGATTTAAAACAATAACTGATAAGATAGTTTGAGGATATAAATTTGATTTAAAATGACTAACTCATAAAAGTTTGCCATACTGAAATTGAGTTATTTTACAGTGCAAACCCTTGTTTTTTTCTTATTCTACCTAGTTCCAAGAAGGTAGAAATGTTTATACTAGAATATAGCTAGGTAATGTTTGCTTTTTTGTTATTGTTGTTCACAACAATTGTGTTGTCTTATTGTTTTAAGTTTTATACCATTTCCTATCAGAAGGCTGGCTATGTCCTTTTTTGCATCTAGACTGGCAGAGGAGATTTATATTTTTTAAAGCACTTTATTTTTTTTTAAATGAGGTGTGGGTGTGGGAAAGGACCTTACTAAATTCTTGATTACTCTGCCATCCTTAGTCTTAGTTCCCACACAACTATGAACCCTAGAACGATGGCAACAATCATAGAAACAGTTAGGATTGCTGAGTTCTTAAATTTGCTGGTCTTTAAAATGTGAGAGGTAGAGAAGACATTCAATTCCTATTATATAGGTCAAGCATCATAGCAAGGTGCTTTGTAGGGTATTATTTTAATTTATCAGTTTATAAGTAAGGAACCCAAAGCTTAATTACCTCTTATGGTGACATAATAGTTAAGTGTCTTCGAATAGAATGTAGATCCAGGTCTGTTTCCTAAAATGAGAGTGAAAGCATAAATGGCTCCCGTAGTTTATTAATGAGCCAGACAGATGTAGTGACTTCACTAATTTCAGTACCAGACAATTGCTAAGTAATATTCTCACTTTAAAATTTTTTCCAATTTTGATACCTCTAGGGCTACAGAGTTATAGAAGAGAAACTTCCAGTTATTAGATCAGAAGAAGAAAAAGTCAGATTTGAAAGACAAAAAGCCTGGTGCTGCTCAACTTTGCCAGAGCCTGCAATCTGTGGGATAAGTCGAATATGGGTATTCAGCATGATGCGTCGGAAGAAAATTGCTTCTCGCATGATTGAATGCCTAAGGTAACTTGAATGTAATTCTTCAAATCTTTTTTAATAGTTTAGGATTTAAGCAGAGTTTCAGTATAAAGGTCAGCATTTAATTAATCTTAAATGTATAACCTGTATATTTAAAATTTTTATAAAATTGTCAATGTATTGGATCTGTAAGTACTTTTTATGTGAAGTTAATCTGAAAGAATAGAAAGCACTGTTGGTTAAATAGTATTAAGCAATTTAAAATTATTTATAACTGTGATAAAGTCAAAATAACCCATATATTTCCAATTGTGTTCGATATTGGAGAATTTTAAAGACAACCAAATGAATGTAAGAAGTTTCTTGGGAATTTAGCTTTAGGAAAGTTTGTCTTAATAATATTATTTGTAAATTATCTAAGTCAGTTTTCGAAAATTTTTATTTCTTGCTTTTATCACGATTTTTAATCAGAGGTGTAGAGGGGAAGACTCAAATTGCATGTTTTCTTTTTTGTTCTTTAAATCACCTTTGCTATAAAGGATCAATGGAGGAGGTTAAAATTAATCTGTAAATGAGATTTTTAGGTCAATCTCTTGTTTTTGTTTATTCATGGAATCCTTGTCTATTGTCTGTAGCTATAACTTTCAGAATAATTCATCATTGTTTTAAGTGAGATCCTAAGGCTTTAGGAGTCTCAGAGCCTTCATTTATATCTGGTCTCTCCTGCTTATTCTATCACTGAGTAGTGATTCAGGAGAGCTCAGATTTACTCACCCTTTCCATGACAAAAGGCAGATTTGTTTTTAGCTCTTTTAGAACTAAGCCTGGAAAATGCAGCTGAAATAATAGTGCTAAATGAGGATATTGCCTCTTCTTTTAAATCTTGTAAACTTAGGTTTTGTGACAACCATAGGATGGTTTTAGTTCATAAAAACAAAACAGTATAGCCATTTTATTTGTTCTGTGATAGTGAGATTGCCACCATAAGTTTTTTGTTAAAGCATATAGAGGTTTTATTTTTTTCGTTTATTGGTCCTTCTTATGTACTCAACTCACTTTGTTAAGATTACATTATGAAAATGCTACCAATAATCTATATCCTGGCTAAATTAATATTTTTTAAAAAATAACATTTGTATTGAGATATAATTACGTAGCAAAAATTCATCTTTTTAAAGTATACAATTCAGTGAGTTTATATTTAGAAGACTGTGCAGTCATCACCACTAATTCTAGGACATTTTTATCATTCCCCTGTAAAATCCCATAACCATTAGCAGTCACTCCCCACTTCCCTCTCCCCCAGCTTCTGACAGCTGCAAATTTTTCTGATTCAGTGGTTTTGCCTATTCTGAACATTTCATGTAAATGGATAACATACAGCTATAACATACAACTTTTCGTGTCTAGATTCTTTCACTTTAGCATATTTTCAAGGATCATCCATACCGTAGAATGTCTCAAGTGTGCCACATTCCTTTTTTAAATATTTTAAAAATAATTTTAATTACAGTTGGCATATGATATTTTTTTAGGTGTGCAGCATAGTGATTAGACACATATAATTTACAAAGTGATCACTCTGATAAAACTAGTACTCGTCTGACACCTTTCATAGTTATTAAGATAATACTGACTATATTCCATATGCTGCACTTTACATCCCCACATCTATTTTGTAACTAACAATTTGTACTTCTTAATCCCTTCCTTTTTTTTTTTTACTCATATCCCAACCCCGCTCCCCTCTGTCAACCCTCAGAATGTTCTCTGTATCTATGAGTTTGTTTCTGTTCTGTTAGTTTATTTTGTTTTTTAAGATTCCACATGTAAGTGAAATCATATGGCATTTGTCTTTCTCTATCTGACTTCACTCAGCACAATACCCTCTAGGTCTATCCATGTTGTTGCAGATGGCAAGATTTCATTCTTTTTCTTTTTTTTATGACTGAGTAATATTCTATTTTATATATGAGCCACCTCTTCTTCATCCATTCATCCACTGATGGACACCCAGGTAGCCTCTATATTTTTGAGTATTGTAATAATGCTGTAATGAACATATGGATTCTCATTGTCCCTTTGAAGTAGTGTTTTGGGTTTCTCTGGATAAATACCCAGAAGTAGGATAACTGGATCTTTCTTTATCTCTTGTTATAGCCTTTGTTTTAAAGTCTATTTTGTTTGATATTAGTATTGCTACCTAGCTTTGTTTGTTTCCATTTTCATGAAACATCTTTTTCCTTCCCTTTCAGTCTGAAGTGAATCTCTTGCTGGCAGCATATATAAGGGTCTTGTTTTCTTATCCATTCAGCCACCCTATCTTTTGATTGGAGCATTTAATCTGTTTACATATAAAGTAATTGTTGATAGATATGTAGTTATCGTTGTTTTATTATCTATTTTTTAAATCTTTTTTTCTTTTTTCTTCTTAAAGAAGTTCCTCTCACACTTCCTATAATATTGGCTTGGTGGTGATGAACTTCTTTAGCTTTTTCTTATCTGGGAAGTTTTTTATCTGTCCTTTGATTATAAATGATAGCTTTGCTGTGTAGAATAATCTTGATTGTAGGTGCTTGCTTTTCATCACTTTGAATATTTTGTGCCAGTCCCTTTTGGCCTGTAAAGTGTCTGTTGAGAAATCAGCTGACAGTCTTATGGGAGCTCCCTTGTAGGTAACTAACTGCTTTTTGTTTGCTGCCTTTAAGATTCTCTCTTTGTCTTTAACCTTTGGCATTTGAATTACAATGTGTCTTGGTGTGTGCCTCTTTGGGTTCATCTTGTTTGGGATTCTCTGAGAATCCTGAGCTTGTATGTTTATTTCCTTCTCCAGGTTAGGGAAGTTTTCTGTCATTATTTTTTTCAATAGGATTTCAAACCCTTGCTCTCTTTCTTCTCCTCTGGCATTCCTGTGAGCTGCATTCCTTTTTTATTGCCAAATAACATTCCACTGTGTGGTTGTACCACATGTTATTTTTCCATTCATCAGTTGATGGAACATTTGGGTTGTTTCTACCTTTTGGCTAGTATGAATAATAATGCCGTGAACATTCACATACATGTTTTTGTGTATTTTTATTTCTCTTGGGAAATAGAGAAATATTTGCATGTTTTTATTTCTCTTGGTATATACCTAGGAGTAGAATTGTTGGGCCATATGGTAACTATATAGCATTTTGAGAAATTCAAAGTTTTCCAGAGTTTTACAGTCTCATAAGCAATGTATGAGGATTTAAATTTCTCCACATCCTCACATTTGTTATTGTGTGTCTTTTTTTAATTTTAGCCATCCTGGTGGGTGTTAAGTGGTATTTCATTGTAGTTTTGCTTCACATTTCCTGATGGTGATGATATTGAGCATCTTTACATGTGCTTATTGGCTATTTATATATCTTCTTTAGAAAAAAGCCCATTCAAATCCTATGTCCATTTTTAAATTGGTTTATTTATCTTTTTATTGTTACAGTTTTTTATATATTCTGGAGACAATTCACTTATCAATTATATAATCTAGATATTTTCTACCATTTCATGGTTTTCTTTTTATGTTCTTGATGTCTTTTGAAGCACAAAAGGTTTTTAATTTTGAACTCCAAATCATATATCTTTTTCTTATTTGTGGTTTTTTGTCTTATCTAAGAAGTCATTTACTAATCCAGGGCCACAAAAATTGATTGCCCATATTTTCTCTCAAGAGTTTATAATTTTGGTTCTTAAATTTAGGTCTTTGATCCATTTTAAGTTTATTTTTGTGTATGATGTGAGGTAGGATCTAACTTCATCGTTCCATATGTGGCTATCCAATTGTCCCATCACCATTTGTTAAAAAGACTACTCTTTCCCATTAAGTGGGAAACACGCCTTCCGCAGTGAAGTGCCAGTGTTGCTTGCAGTTAAAAGGGCCTCTTGCAAAGAGCAGACTGCCCCAGTTAGGCGCAAATGTGTGCTCTGGCACTGTAGTTTGACCCCCGGCGCTAGAATCAGTTTTTTTAATATTGATGTTGTATCCTGTAGCCTTATGGAACTCATTTTTAATTAGGTCTAATAGTTTTTCATGTGTGTGCGCGCGCGTGTGTGTGAATTCTTAGTATTTTTGTATATATAAGATCATGTCATCTCCAGAAAGAGATTGTTTACTTCCTCCTTTCCAGTCTCATTGCTTTTTATTTATTTCCCTTGTCTAATTGCCCTGGCTAGAGACTATAGTACATAGTTGAATAGTAGAGGTGCATGCAGAGATAGCCAGCCTTACCTTGTTCCTGATCTCTGGGGAACAGTTTTCAGTCTTTTACCATTCACTTTTATGTTCCTTGCTGCTCTTTATCAGGTTGAGAAAGTTCCTTCTACTCAGAGTTGTTGAGTATAGCTATCATGAAAAGGTATTGGGTGAATGTTTTTAAAACCATTATTGCTTTCATAATTTTTTTTACCTCAAATTATTATTTTAAATGAATAATTATTTTCAGTAATTTTTAGACTATATAATGTTACCTAAAAAGTCTAAGAAAGTCAAATTGTATATGACAGGTTTTTCTAATTTTAATGATTAAAAATATTAACTTTTTTATCCTTCCACCCTCTCCCTTTTTTTAATAGGAGTAACTTTATATATGGCTCATATTTGAGTAAAGAAGAAATTGCTTTCTCAGATCCCACTCCTGATGGAAAACTGTTTGCAACACAGTACTGTGGCACTGGTCGGTTTCTGGTATATAATTTTATTAATGGACAAAATAGCACCTAAAGTAAATACTTCCTTACAGTACTAGAAGACATCTACTGAAGAGCGGATTGGTTGCTGACTTTAACCAGGAACTAGGGCCATTTTTGTTACAATGAACTCAGGACTGGCAACAACCATAGGTTGTTCCATTTTCATAAAATTGGAAACAATGCAGTAATAGCTTATTATTGTTTTGTTTTTTAAAGAAGATATTTTATTATCTTTTACAGAAATTTATGATTAATGTATTTTATCTATAGTTATTTAGACATGTTTACATGCAGCAGATAATTGTTCATAGTGGACTGAAAACTAATGCAAGGACTATGGTCTCAGTGATAAGTATATTTTGAAGTTCTTAATATGGAAATATACCAGTGTAGTTTGGTACTGTATTTTTTTTATATTGATCTGCTGATACCAGTAATAGTTTTAAAGACTGTATTTTTGCAGAGCAGAAACCAGTGTTTTTGAGTTATTATTCAAGGAGGATGTTTAGGAATTCAAAGCTAATTCTTTAAGGTTCTGAAATATTCTTTGAAGGAACCTCCACCAGAAAAGCAAAGCTCCAAATAAGCAGGAAGAATTTAGAATATTGAGCTTCTCCTTTCATTTCTTTCTTTTTCTTGATGGCAAGAAGAAGTGGAAGGTGGTAAATAATTGAAGCTTTCCTTCTTGGAGACCCATAAGTGACTAGAATTAGAAAGGTACCCTCTAAAATTTATTATTTCATTCTGGTTTCACTTCTTAAAATAAATGGTAACTGGGCACACTTAGGCTATTAACAAATTCCAAGGAGGTTTATAAAAACCTGTGGAATAGTTTTAAGCTAAATATTGGTGACTTGGTATCTGCTTTGTTATTCCTCAGAAATACTGCACTGAGTATATGCCCTCATTACTGGACTTCATTTTGATACTTGTCGATCCTTCATAGTGCCCTCTACTTTTAAAGGGTTTATATGTTGAAAAACTGCTGTGGCCTTTTATGACCTGTATATAATGTAGAATAAAATAATAAAATACTTGATAGCTTTTTCTAAGTGATAAATGTGAGAATGGTGTGTTGTCATTTGTGCTTTTTCAGGGAGTTTTTAAAGTTTAATACCTTGAAACATGATTTAAAACATTGGCTTCTTAAAAGGTAATTTCACCAGTTTGTCAAAGGATCAGTATGTCAGCAACAACTCCTGAACTTTATCTCTATATGTCTAATAAAAGGCAAAATCCTGACATGAGAATATAAAGAGCCACAGCCCAAGAATGAAGCACCACTATGATTTAACATAGATTATTATTATCAGCTGAAATTATAATACCCCATTAAAAATGGCTAAAATTTAGGACTTTAAGGTTGATGGGGGTACATTCTATCCCCCTATAGATGTGCGCTTTTTAAATTTATAGAGTGGTATAAGGCTGTATACTTTTTGTCAGGGGTATAATGATAAGGCAGTATAAATATTTTTCTCAGCTCATCATGGTAGTCTGACTTTTGACAGTCTCTTTCTCTTTGGGCTTGAGATCTCATTGTTTGCCTGCCAGGGACCATAATTGTTTTTAAATAGGATAAAATTTTTAGGTATAGTATAGATGCTCTAATAACTTAATTTCATAATACAGGTCCAATTTCCATATAAGCCATAGTATGCTGCTTTGGGGAGACAAACTTGGTGGTTTTAGGGGGATTAGGTATAGAGAGTTTATATTGATTGGTTGGTTTAAATGTTACAATTATTTTCACATTTATATTGAAAATACAGCCCCTCAAATAACTTAAAATCTAGGTAGTTCTTTAAGAATAGTATTAGTATCTAACATTTAAATTTTTGCTATGTGTCACAGCCTATGTATGGTGCATTATTTTATCATCATGACAGCCCTATAAGAGTTTACAAGTAAGGAATCTGGAACTTAGAGGATAATTAAGAGACTATTATAGTATTCTATGTGAAAAATTTTGAACTGAACTGAAGCTATGATGTATGGATGAAGATGAAGAGATGGACTGACTATGAGAAGATATAATGGAAAAATTGATGCTAGTTGATAACTGACCAGAGAAGAACCATGGCAAAGAATCTAGGGTAATTGGGAATTTTGATTTGGGTAATTGAGAAGGGAACACTGGAGATTTATATTGGATTAGATGGAGATAGATGAGCTCAGTTTTGGTAAAGATTTTAAGGTGGTTGGAGATTCTCCAAGTGGAGATACTTATTTGATATATAATTGGATATATTAATCTAGAGTTTAGGAGAAGTTTGGATTAAGGAAATTTATGAGTTTGTTTGAAAGTTTAGAAGAGCTCACCACTGTGAGGTTTATAAAATGAGAGGGTAGGAGAAAGTTGTGAGGAGCACCATCATTTGAGTCTCAAAATACTTGAGAAGGCAAAGGGAAGAACGCCAAAAGAGTCGTAGAACCCAAGGGAAGTTTCAAGAATCAAAGAATGACCAACATACCACAATTAAAGGCTGAAGAGTGACGTTAGAAAAAGAGTGGTTTCTACAGAGCGGTGGAGGCAGTAGTAGATACAGTGAGTATGTACTAATGGCTGCCGCCAAACTTCAAAAGATGTTGATTCTAATTTTTGATTATATAAAGGTGCCTATAAATTTTTGTCAGCTGCCCTTGAATAGTTGTTGGTTCATTATAAAAATGTCTAGTATATAGACATTATAGAAATCATAAGTATAGGCAGGAATCATGAGATTTTATGAGTTATTCCCTTGTCTGCATGGACATATGATGATTTTATTTTGGAAGAATTGTAAAAATATCTTACCAGTTCATAATATAGAATGGTGAACTTGATACATCTACTAAAAGCATGACTCTCATAAGCACAGTAAGTATAATAGACATCCAGCGATATTTCAGTTCTTGCTGACTTTGCATGGCTTCCAAGCTAGGGCATTTGGATAGGAACACAGCCATATTCCTGCCTACCCATAACTCACCAGGGGTTAAGATTTCTGAGTTAATTTCCAGGGTAATGACTACATAGTACATATCCTACCTTTTCTCATGGCTCATGGGCCTTCTGGCAGTTAAAGGGAAGACCGTCTTAAAGCAACCCCTCTACCCATCTAGTAAAAATAAAATACACTGGACTGTTTACAGGACTAAGAAGTCAGAAAACAACTTATTGTTGTTGCTTTTTCTTTAACTTATTCTATTTGTCGTCATAGTCACTGAAGTAGATGCTTTTCTTAGCTCAGTGCTTGACAGTTAAGAACACAAGGAATTTGTCATGTGAATGGCTTTTTCCTTGGCCTCAGAAGCCCTTTCTGGAATTATCTTTACTGGTTTTTTCAATGAAGCCACAGTTTTAGTGTTACAGCAATATTCTCTTAGACCCAGAGGAAGCTTAAGGGTCAGTTTCCATGACTAAAGAGTTTTGAGGAATGCTTGTTCCCTGGATGTTGTTCCATCTCTAGGTAGTTGCATACAAAGGTAACAGCAGTTTCACAGCTTTTAGTGTTTCCAAGGCGACTGCTTTGGAATATGTAGTGGAACAGTGGCAATTTCTACTTGCTCCTGAATCTGTCATCGAACTTAGAAATATGTATTGCCTCTTCTGAGGCCTAGAAGAGTGTTTTCATGATTCTATATCAAAGTCTATTATTTTAGCACTTTTCATAATAGAACTGAACGGCATTTTTCTGGAGTAAGTTATTCTCAAAAGCTGGTAAATTTAGGTAGAATTTAGAAATAAATTGTAGATTTAACACCTTACATCATACCACACAGTTCTAGCAATCCAAAGTTCTGCCTCTGAGAAGGACGCCAAGGTGACTACAGTTGCCATCTATAAAATAAATGTTTGGGGATATATGTACTATGATTATTTCCAACATCTCTTTAATAATCATTTCTAGATCTTTGGTCCATAATTATGTAGAACTCTGCAAATGGGTGTGGTGTGTAGATACTTTATATGTATATCTTTGTAATAGGCTACATATTTTCATTCAAATATTTGTCACTTTCATGGATTGTTATGCCAAGATAGAATCTTAGAGCCATCCAACCTGTGATATGTAGACTTCCAGCTTTTCTTGGATGTTGTCAGAGGAAGTTCATTCCATTTATGAGCATACCAAAAATTAGTTTAAAGAAGACTAAACTTTTGGGTGTGAGAGAATTTTAATATATTCACCAAATTAAATGGAAGGATAAGAACACACTGTAGATACAACTTAAGACAATTTAGAATCATAAACAAAAGGTGAGGTAGACTAGTGAAATTCACCAAATTTTGTTTAAGAAAATTTTACAGTATAAAGTAACACAGGTGCCTCCTTTTCTAAAAATCACAAAAAAGCAATTGCATAAATTACAGCCAAAAAAAATACAATTCTTATTCTAATTTTAGTTTACATTCAGTATTAACCTGTGTGAACTTCATACATGGCAAGGTTCAACAGGTCTATAGGTTAATTATGGAGGCCTAGAGAACACATTCAATGTTCTGAGGGATGGCAAGGCTTGAAACTGAACACACCAAAGTAACTTAATAAATCATGGTATCCTGTGCTTGTGCAATTTTATCCTTAAAGGAGAAGGACCTAACATTCTTTAAAGAATTATACTGTTAAGGTGATTTTAAAAGATCCAAACCTTAGTAAGATAGGCATTGAAAAGAATAGGCAGGTCAATTTGAATTGTCCATCATTGGGATGATGGTCTTTTGGCTTTATTCTGGTATTTCTCTTCCATGGGGTTAAATAGTATTTAAGTGATTATAATTGATTTTTCAGAGGATTGCAGCCTTAACTAGTATGGAGTATCTACATCTAAAGTAACTACTTTAAAAAATGTTCTTCAGACAATGAAGCCATAAAGCCAGAAGAAATCTTGAGAGGCCATCTGCCCCAGGTACAACTGTTTTAGAATTATTTCAAGTATTTTATTTGCCTTATGTAGTAAATATTGGAATATTGCACAAACAGTGGGTTTCCTGGTACTGTCTGCATTAGGCCTTTTCAGTCAAACAGTAACAATTGAAATACATTCATATCTAAATCAGACTGCTTCAAAATGTACCTCTTTGCCAAAATTTTTGCTGTACTAAAATTAAGGAGTATTTTAAAAGCATATACAGCAGATCCTCTTTGAAGGTAATTAAAAGCAGGGTTTAAAGGAATTGTTCAAAGTATGTTTAAAGCATCATAAGTAGCTATATTAAAACCAAGAGATCTGCAAACCATTTTTAGATTAGTACATTCCACATTTTCACTAGCTGTAAACTTATCACAAGCTAATAAAACTGGTCAATTAACACTATTTGTTCTAAGTAAATGCAGGCTTAGTTGGCCCCTTCTCAGTAGTTTCAGGCCACAAATAAGACATTAATTCAAGTAACAATGGCCATTTTAAGTGGGGATAAAGTGGTACATCTGAGCTACTGAGAAAAATGTCAAGATTGTGTGATGAGAACTGGAGTAATTTAAGAGTAGACTTCCAATAGACTGTTCTAGATCATTTTCTATGGTGAGAAATTTATAGAATCTTATGCCTCCTACTGTTGATACAAACACCCCCTGCTGACTTTAATGAGTCTGAGACTTTTAACAGAATTCTCTTGCTCCTTAAAAAAGAATCACTGGTAGGATTAAGTAAAAACAGTTCTGTCTCTTTCTATGGCTCATTTCCCATTTCAGCAATTTCTGTGTTGTGTTCAGTATAAGGCAGCTAAAATATTCATTCAGTGTACCTTTTAAAGGAAGCTTTGCTTGAGTCCCAAAAAGAAAAACTAGTTCCATTCCACACAGAACCTTAGCCTGACATTTAACTTTGGTGCCAACTGCTTAATGCCAACCAAATAGGGTGGGTATGAGGTGACTGAAAGCTGAAAGCTTCTTAACTGGCTTAACAACTGAATCAGGTTCTCATATACAAGATTAATCACTGTTCCATATTTTCATAGACATGGTGTGCTTAGAGACTGGAACCATTTTTAAAGAATGGAAAAAGCAAAGGAATTTAAACAAGGAGAAGCTGCTATATGCACACAGCGCCTGCTCTGCATTTACTGATCTGTTTGTTCAGTTTAAATAGTAAACTTTTAACTCCTGTGGAAATTTTGCCAAAAGTTTCAATACATATAAGATTATAAATCTTAAACTAACACTGCACAGAGAAAGACAAACCTACTTTTTTTTTTTTTTTAAATACAAATATCTTCTACATTCTATCATTTCAGACCCCTGAGTAGTACTGTACCAAAGTACAGATCTGAAGAGAAACTGAGGGTTCAGGCCTCAGACGTTAATCTTCAATTAATTCTACACCAACGGTGTGAGTCTCATGTAACACTTTCAGGCTAGCTAATGCTGAGACTCAGCTTTCCCCCTAACATAGTGTAGTAGAAAAAACAATGCAAACTCCATGTTCGTTCTCCAAAATACATCCTCGCTCAGCGGGCAGATCGTGTCTTAAGTAATTGCATAACTGCCTAGGGTGGAGTGAACCTGAATGTAAGGTCCTGAAATTGGAACTGAAGGAGAGTAATGGCCCCAAAGACCTACATCAGATTTGGGGCATTCTTTGGAGAACGAATATGTTGCACTTTGCTCCACAGTGATTGTACTTTAAAGGAAAAAATATCCCAAATAATTGTTTCTGCCCCACCCCACCTAGGCATCCCTTTGCTGTTTTTGGTCTCTTCAAAAGCTCATACATGACGTCCAGTAAGAAAGTAAAGGGGTTTGTCATCACTGCTGTTAGCAGTTTGAAACTCATCCCGGAGGCGGAACTGCCACTCATCTTCTAGTTCTAAGCGGACAATTGTTTGGCGTAAGGAACTTCTGTCTTGGCAGATGACACACAGGGTAGCACCTTCAGAAAAAAAGGCAGAAGTGCATTTTAGGCTCAGGGATTAAAATAATAAAGAACCTTACCACCTCTGTGATTATAGCCCCTAAGGAAACATATCTGAGAAGCAACATATTAGGTAAATAACCTGTCAGACTTGTTCATTTTTATTTTGAATAAGTTGTATTACGAATTCAAAATTTTGAGTGTGTAAAGTGAAAAATTTCGTAACCATACCCTCCCTTCCCCCATGGTAACCAGTGTTAAAACCCATGCTATAATGTTTCCCATGTGTCCCTCTAAAGCAGGGGTTCTCAACTTCAGCACTACAGGACTGGGTTATTCTATGGTGTAGGTACTGTTCGTTTTTTGTAGGATGCCTATTTAGCAGTATCCTCAGCTTCTACTCACTATATGCCAGCAGCCGCAGTGTGATGACCTAAAATGTCTCCAGATACTGCCAAATGTCCCCTGCAAGGTAACCCTGTCTGACTGCTCCAGATGTGTGTGTGTGTGTGTGTGTGTACACACACCATTTTACCTGTTCTCATAAAAAAATGATAGCATGGTATATACAATATTTTGATCTTTACTTTTTTCACTTACCCCAGAGGTCATATTGTCAGGATTATTCGTGATGCCTAATCTGTAGTTTGTTTTAGGCAAATTAATTATTTGTATATAGTACATACCTATCATAATTCATTAACCCGATTTTTATTAAAATTAGGTTATATGAGAAACATTTTTTGCCTATTCACCTACATTTAGTTTATCAATGACTTGATTCCCCACCCCAATTAAGAAAGCCAGCGGCCCTGGTTTAAAAGCAAGGTATTCAATTTACTGGTAAAAATGATTGTTAAAGTTCTTTTCAAAAATACATCTTTTGCCTGTTAGTTTGTCCAGTGGGAACCAATAATATTCATAAGCAAAATACTAAATTTTGGTTTACCTTTTAGAAACTTAAATTTCTTAAGAAGGTCAGCACCTACAAAAGAGTCACAGAGGTACAAGAGGAGTCCACTGAAAAACACCCCTTCACAGTTGACATTGCTGGAGTGAGGTCTGGAGCTGATGTAGCATATGGCCACCTGGAATCATCAAGCATAAAATAACATGACATTTCAAAAGCAAGCAAAATGTCTGCACTTGAGCTGAATGAGTCAGTATCTTCCTTTTTAGCTATCTATTTCAGGGTAAGGTAAAGGTGATAAATTTTTTATTGAAACTTAAATGGGTTGTTTAAGCTTTGCGTCTCTTCTATTTAGTGTGCCATGTTTTAACCTATTTAGAGCTGCTTTTGTTTCTCATAATAAAGGACAGTTATGAAAGAATTAGTAAGAAAAATAAGCCCCTCCAAGTCTACAAAATAAAAATTAAACTACCTTCCACAAAAAGGCATGCTTAGAAAAGATTAAATGTTTAATGAGAAATGTTTAAATCAGCTTTTCATGTATATATAATTAAATTTCAATTAGAGGCTTCAACTGCATGAATTTAAATTTGCAACTCTATATAGCTTCCATGTATAGAAGATAACGTCACAAAGATTACAGAGAAGATTGTTGGGAGACTTTGAGAATGATGGCATGGCTTAATGTGTGGGCTAGACTGTTTGGGTTTGAATACTGGTTCCTCTACTTAGAAGCTGTGTGACACTAAGCAGTTTCCTTCCTACATTTTACCATACCTCAGCTTCCTTGTCTATAGAGATGATAGTAGTACCTGTTTCATAGGACTATTTTGTGAATTAATATAAACACTACCATTAAGTGTTAGCTGCTTTTTGTTGTAGTGGCACTGAGATTTTGTTGTCCAACACCTAAAGCCCCGGATCCTGGGGTGAAGGAACTGGCAGACCTGGGCTAGACATGTAACTTACAGGTACCATGAAAAGCATTAGTACTTCTGATGGTTGGTAAGGTTCCTTCTACCTCTAAAATTCTACATTCACATCTAACCCACAGCATAGATTATTGAAATCTTTTAAAGAGAATGTAAAATCTTTACACTGTTAAATTTTAAAAATCAGTTTCCAAAATTGAATACAGTTAGATTTTAGTCTTAGGTGATTCCTTGTCAATACCTGGAAGAAAAAAGCCTAAAAGGAAATGTACACTAAAATGTTGTTCTCATTACAAATGATTTTATTTTTCAATTTATACCTTTTATTTTAAATTCTTCACAAGGAGGATATGTTATTGAATAGAACAATAAATTACTGAAAAACAACAGTAATAATTCTAAGGGACAGCTTAGTGGCAGAAGCCCTTAAAGTCCTGAAGGCCACCAGTGATCAGAAGCCTAAAGGTGTAAGTGGCAAATGTTTAAAAAACTGATGGAGAACTTGAGACAGAGAGAGAGAGAGAGGAGAAATAATGAAAAATAATGATGTAAAAGAAGTCCAGGAGTGGAAGCGGCAACTATAAAAGTCTCCTGTGGTACTTTAAATTGTTTAGCAATCACTTAGCTCCTGTTCTTTACCTAAAACGGGGTAAGGCATGGTGTACCTCTGAAGAACTCAGTCTTGTGGAGAAACATCACATGAATAAAATATCATCTGATACATGTTATGATAGGGAAGAGCAAGCAACTGCTTCTGCCCATCTGAGGTAGGGGGCTCAGCGGAGCTGACTACTAAGCTTTGAAAGTGTTTCTCCTCTTCACTGGCTTATTGCTGAGAGGTGAAATAGGTATGGAGAGAGACAACTGCCATCACATACTGTGTGAGCCTTTACATAAATGTCAAAGGCTCCCCCCACCCAACAACTTAACCTTTCAAATAGGAGCTAAAATGGGAAAGAAATCAGTGGAACTGGGCAAAGCACAGTACTAGCCCACTCCCCTTTTACCTCTGGTCCAATGTTAAGGTAGCAGTCAATGGCCAACACAGGATTCTTGAAGTTACGGATAGCTTTGGGGAAGAGTTTGTATGAAGCGTGCTGAAGAAACTTCTCCAGGAGAAACTGCGCAGGGGCTGCCAGTAGTGTGTGTTCACTGTCGGGAGCACAGACATACTGAAGGGGCAAGATGGGTGCTAAGTTCTCTGACACCTGAAATCAGAACCGAGATGATCAAGGGAAATGTGTCACTAGATAAAATAGGCAAGGACATAATGCATTGCATCCTAACAATACCCCCCAAATAGCAGTATGACAGTCACAGATGCTAGACTCAAATGTGTCTATCTTTTTTGGGATCTGAACATTTTTTTCACTTAGTACAGGAACAGTACAGTCATCTAACAACTAACACACAGCAAGGGCAGGAGACAATGGAAAGCAGGCTTCTTTAAAAGTTACTACGTTCAGCAAGTACATAATGAGGACAAACAAGTGCTGCTGGATGTGGTGGGATAAATCCTATCTCATCACAACCAGAAAGAAAAATCAGAGGTTTCTAAGCTTGACTGGGGGAGTCCACATGTTATAAATGATTAGCGACTAGTAAATCTCAAACAAAAGGGTAGGCCCATGGAATTCACCCTTAACAGGTTTTGATGCGCTACTTTCCTCATGAGTATCTTGATTTATATTTTTTGAATATTACATAAAGGTAAAAATGTTAACTTTGCTAGTTTAAGAAAATGGAATATTAAATTTGAACCTTTGATGGAGTTGTTAAGCCTTAAGTCTAAGTAAGGAAAGGTAATTTTGTTGAATTTTAAAACCTTATGTTTAGCTGTAGAGTCTTCAGTGAGGGAAATGAGACTGTAAATTTGCCATTAAGGACTGACTCCCCTCATTTACCTCACTTTCTAATCAAGTGGCAAGTGCTTAATGCCAGTACCTAATAACAAAGATATTAATAAGAAATCATTGCCTTAATTTCAACAAAAGAATCAAGCTTGCAAACTTACCGTAATCTTTGGCCTAATGATAAAATCCCTTTGCCCTCCAACCTGAACATGTTTCTTCATGAGACTGAAGTTATTAAAGCGGCAGATGAGCAGGCCACTACTGTTTGTTCTCAGGTTAAAGTCAACATCTTCACAGAAATACCTGAATCATAATCACAATGATAGGTTTTATCTCAGCCATGATAATTACAGAGAAATGCGCGGCAGATGTTAGAGATAGCTTCAAACAGAATCAATCTTGCCTTCTTGTGTAGCTGGCCCCCTTAACACTGGCCTGTGAACCCTCTGATTTGGACATTACAGCCGTTATGTAATGAGGAGTGAGGTGACTTTGGTCCCAGACATTTCACAAGGCCTCAGGAATTTCTGAACCAAATTGGACTGCATACTCTATATACCCTTGGAGGACAGGCGTGCTTAGGTGCCCCCAGTTTTAAAATCCTGGCTGCAAATAGGATAAAGCATCTGCCAAATTTAAAACACAGAAGTGAAATAGCTACAGAATATTCTAGTGGCTACAGGGTTGGGGACTGACATAAGCAGAAGTTTATGGTCCCTGACATTCTTTGCTTGGCCATCTCAGATTTCCCAGAATGTGGAAATAATTTATTCAGGAGGCAAGGCCAGGGCTAACCTGCTCACTCCTATCTGCCTGCTTTTCTCTACAGGATCCAGATCTCTGGGTCTTACTAACATTTGGGGAAAGTGATTATCTCCTAATTTCTGAACATGAATGAAGAGTTAACCTTCAATAGGTTAATGGGTCCACACACTGATTTGTATTGATTCAACAGTTTTTGTCCCTGCTATAGTTTCTGTTGAATAATGAAGTTACTAAAATTGTTTCTAAGCATTTCGTATTTTAACACCTGTTAAGCGTTCGGGTCGGTTTGGCTGGTGATGAAGGGGCACTTTGGGGCTTGTGATCCTCCACTTCCTCCTTGTCCATATAAAGACATTCTCAGTTTTCAGTTAAAGACAGAAACAGGAATAAAAAACATTACAGAGGCTAGAGCTGGGCAGAAACAATGAGTAGATGCCAAGATTACTTGCATCCAGGAGGCCTGACTTACCTGTTGAAATCATACTGTACATTCTGAGTCAAGTCTATGTTGAGGAGAATGAAGTCATGCACATGGCACCTAGAGAATGGTGTCTTCAGGCTCTGGGAAGTCAGCTTGCTGCTCCATTTCTGTATGCCCAGGATTGCATAGTGGACAATTTTTGGTGTGGCTTCAATGTGTTGTAAGACACTCTTCAAGGACACATTCTTACTGGAAACTCCTGCTTCCATAGTCTGGCTATGAAATGTAAAGTTAGTTTATATATCAGTAAATATTACTGAAGACAGGGTCATTTATGAAGGGTCAACATTATAGCATTAACATCTGTAAAAGGCATAATTAGCTCATTTGCTTTATATTACCCTGGAATGGAGAAGGGTATCAAGCCCAGTTTTCATGCCTGTCACTGCTAACAAGGAAGCTGCCCTTCTGGGGGTGGGGCTTATCTCTTTAAGGCAGAGAAAGCAAGCCAGTCCTCTTTCAAAGTAAATAACAAACAGGGAGTTAGTTACACAAGAGGCAGCCATAGGTTAGAAGCACACAAGTGTACTTCCCAGTTCTAATTATGGTATGATACAGGATTATAAGAACTTTGCTGGCTCCAAAGTCAGGGAAGAAAAAAAAACAACCCACAATGTTTGAGTTGGAAGGGCCTAGAGATATGGCATTTTGGGGCCATTTCTTGATTGGACTTTTCCAGGTTTAGTTAGCACTCCTTGGTTTTCATGAACCCCCTTCACCACTGCACAGGAGGAAAACCACTAATTTTGGTCCAGCCATAATTTTACGGGTATTGGAATTGAGACAGGTGAAACAAACTTTCTCTTTTCATCAAGATGATACAGCAGAGTTGGGGCAAAAAAAGGTTTCCTGATTCAGGAACCAGTGGACTTTGTAAATTAACCATACTCTCAACAGACTTTTTTAGGTAACCAAAGCCATGATGCAGAAGTGGTCCAAGAATTTAATGGCATACTGAATGTCTAAATTAAAAAAAAAAATTGCTAGTGAAGGTCGTCTCATGGATGATCTTTTTGCTCTGGAAAGCTGTACCACTCATTTATTTTCATGCATAACTGCAGCCAAGGGAAGGTATCTTTTCAGTAGCATTGTGTCATACTCCCCTAGAGCTTCCTGGGGAGTACCACTACCTGGTCTGCTCCTGAACACTGTGAATGTTCCACAGGACACACGAGTCATCCATCACAACAATGAAAGGCCAAACACACTGACGTTTGAATCCCAGCTCTTCCAGGCGGTTTCTCTCCAGTTCCAGGTTGTGATATGACAACTCCTTGATGAGAAACCTGGCAGCACCTAGAAGGCACATAACCACTGCTGCACATCCTTCACTCAGGCTTGGCCAAAGCCCCACAGAGAGCTCACACTCTCTCCACAGGCTTGCCTATTCATATGGTGACCATATAGGCAGGGGTCAACCAAATGTTCAGAGCAGTCAACTGAATTTTAGTGTAGATAAGAATCACTGTGGAAGTCTAAAATACAGATTCCTGAAGCCTATCACCGAGATTCACTTGAGTAGGTCTGATGAGGGGCAGAAACCAGAGATGTCTTTGATGATACAGATGATTCATGGATTATACTTGGAGGAATACTGAAAGAATCCAGTTTCCCTAATAGGCCACATGGAGGAAACACTTATTACTAGTTAGTTCCTTAAAGACATGATAAGAGGCTCAGTCTCAGAAGCAGCCACTCCTTCCCACACTATGGATTAGCTAGGACTGCAGTAAGTGGGTATGCCATTTACACTCATGTGTCCCCTACTTTAGATGTCTTTAGGAAATTGGCAGCAATGTCTTCTCTGAAGATGATTCTAGAAAATGACATCCTTTCCCAAAATTGACTTTTTTTTTAACAAGAGTCTATGGTATAGTGAGTAAGACTGGGGTCAAGCTGCCTAGGTTTGAATCCTGATTCCCACTATTTTATAACTGTGACACTGAACAAATTAACTCCCCTGTGCCTTAGCTTCTCCACCTGTTAGAAGACAACAGTGTCTAATTGGATTGTATGGTGCTCTGGATAGTGCCTAGCATGTGCCTGAGGTAAATAAAAGAGTTCTAGATTTCTCCAGCACCTGCTACACCTCTAGAATAACAACAACCATGTGCCCTCCTCTGAGAGGAAGCAGCCCATTGCTATTAAAGCCCATGCAGGAAGCAGGAAAGATGACTTCCAGGCACTTTTAGGGCCACTGTCGTGATGCTTCCAATTCCCAGTTGTACAGAAGCCCCTGAGACTCACCATAGGCCTTTAAAATAATGAGCGATGTCTTGGGGACCCCTCCAAATGCCTCCGGACTGCAGTGAACTACTACCTCCCCTCGAACCATCCTCACTGTTGCACTCCTACTGCCAGCGTGTGCCCACCCCAGGGACATCTGCAGCCTATACTCTGAGCCCTTCCCAGGGTGCTCAGTATACCAGGGATTCCTTTAGTTACTAGTCCTCAGAAGTCAAAAGTCCTGCAAAACCACAGATAAGGAAAAGTAAAAACTTGAGAGTCAAATCTCCTTTGGTCAGGAGGGCAGGGCACTTTGTAGAGGCAGGGGAACCTTTGGAAGTTTCATGCCCCAGGAACAGAGCTCAGTTTATCTTGCAGCCCTTTTCCCTATCCCAGGGGGGCCCCTTACCCACGCCTGCATTATTGAACATGCCAGGAAGCACCAGCATGATGTGGTTTGGCCAGTACTTGCGGTACAGTGGCATCTCATATTCTTTGACCACCAGAAGATGCAGGTGGTTGATGCCCTCCATCGCGTGAAAAAGGTTTAGGAGTCCATGCTCATGGCGACCACTGGAAGGAGTGAAAATAGGGCTCTTGACCACATTCAAATTCTGCTGAAAGAAAAGAAAAACAAAAACCAGAGACCAAAAAAGGAAATTAAAACTCCTGAATTTAAGAAGCTCGGAGAACCTGATATAGTATCTGAGGCCAGTCAGTCCTAGTGTCCCACCACTGTCACCCACCTTGTCTGAAACCAGGGGCAGCCGCATGCTCTCCAGGTGTTTGCCCTGCTTGCTGAAGACAAAATGACTCTCCTTGGATTTGGGAATGATGAAATAGAGCTGCACCTCTTCGCCCAGTACAGAGGAAGAGAACGTGAATGCATGAAGGGTGGAGTCAGACATCTACATTTGCGAAGAGAAGAGGGAGGGGACATAAGTTCACGGTTTGCAAACTTCCAGACCACTTGTTAAGGTTGTTACTAAGAGAGGCAAACTAACTCGAACTCATACATGCCACCAGACCTGGCTGTATGTGCAACATGGAAAGGGTCGGAAAGGCAAATGTTTCATCTTTTAGTAGCTGCCACTGACGTGAGCACCAAGGATCCTGCCCTCCACATAGCCTCTCCATGGGTGAAGTACCTGTGGCTGGGCACTGCCCTATGCAGAGGTTAAATATATACCTATGGGAGGTCCTGCTATGTACACACTCCCAAAGGTGCCCAGTTATGGGGAAAAAACGCTTCTGTGGGTCAGGTCAAATGCTTTGAAAATCTTTTTTCTAAGTACAATATGACTGACATCATTAAAATGCCTCTGTAGCCCCATCTTTTCTGGCTACAGTGGGAGCTCAAGAGGTTTGAATAGTTAGCCTAGATATCTGGCTTCCTGGAGAGACCATTTGACTCACTGAAGCCAAATATAAATCTAACCTATTTTTTAAATTGCTGGAAAGTTCACATCCTCTCTTAGTAATCCATCTCAGTGATTAATTTTATAAAAACCTTAAATGCTTTACAATTCAGATGATATCTGGCTTAATGAAAGAGAACACCGATTTTCAGCAGCAACTAAAATCCAGATAAGTTTCCTAAGAATTTTAACCTAAATATTACATTTCATCCAAAAACAATATTGTAATTCTCATAAATTCTAGTTCATTCTGTTTCACAAGTGTGGAAATATACTACTTAGTAAGTACTGCAATCACACAGAAACTAACCACAGAAATAGGTTTTTAATAAAGAAAATTCCTTAACTCCTAAAAACCTGATTTACAGATCAGGGGACTTGAGTCTTCCATATTCTGTAAAGCATTATGAGGTGATTTCAAACTAGCCCACCAAAAATTTTCAGTAACCCCAAGTAAGCAAATGAGATCTAAAAGATAACTCGTATTAGGCAGAATGATCGATCCAGTTCTGTAGGAGATCCCTTCTAGTACCCTGTGGGAAAGAGGGGAAGACCTGGCCCCCGAGGGCAGAAGCAAGTTTGTGGGAATCCAACAGCAGATCCTGGAGGAAGGAAGAGTTGTTCTAGGTGTTCAGAGCCAAGTAATAAAAAGAAGATAAATTGGGGGAAAGTAGTACAGAACTTATTCCCCAAACAGGCACTGGCTATCCCTCTCATTTGCTACCTTTCCCATCTTTTGTGCTTAAAGATGCTCTGGACAAAAAGAAGCCAACTACTATGAGCACTGGCTCAGCTTCTATGTCCCTGCCTCTCAATTCTTTCTAAACAAGAGAGCAAACACTGACTCCTGTATGCCTCGTGCTCAAAACCATCCCACATTAGAGTAAGGATACGACTGGGTTGGTGCAAATGAATAGATTGTTCACAGCTCAAAGTGCACACCCTATGGGTCAGTTAGATAATAGCTCCATTTTCATCAACAACCCAAAGGAGGGAAAAGATTCTTTCACTAAATATACCATAATATACAGTTTTTCAAGGCCTCAGCTATTCTGACGCATATAACCATTTTGATGAAGTGGCTTAAAACTCTAAAATTCCATTTCTTTCCCCTTCTTCCCTTCCCTCTACCCACAATCTTAATAATTATGCCCAAAGTAATTTTAATCGATTCAGGGTCTATGGCCATGCCCTGAACATGCCTGATCTTGTCTGATCTCGGAAGCTAAGCAGGGTTGGGCCTGGTTAGTACTTGGATGGGAGACCACCTAGGAAGACCAGGTGCTGTAGGAGTAAAAAAAAAAATTGATTCAAGCATATTACTGATTAGTGGCTCTATCTCGTAAGCTATCCTTGGGCCTAAAACTGGGAGCCTTACTTTTCATCGCTTACATACAAAATCATGCTGAGTAACACGGACAGGGGCAAAGGGGCTGCACCTGGGAAGCAGAAGTGAAGTCCATGTATTGGTGGCACTGCTCACAATGGTGGAAGGTGTTGTACGCCGCGTATTTGGTCAGCATCATGGACACAGTTTCTCGTTTCCTGGGCTCCTCAGCTTTAGATTCCTTTATAACTTCTGTGTACAAAGGGGCAGAAAACCTTCCCATGGTATGCATGAAACCCCTACACACCTGGGAGAAAGTTCCTGAGTCCCCAAAAAGCCTTTTCCAAGGATTCCATAATTTATGCCCTGAGAAGCAGGTATGAAAATTAAACAGTGATATGTGTACAAGAAAAAGCATAGAGGAGAATTACTTAAGCCACTCTGAAAGTTCAAACTGTCCCAGGCCTCCTGCCCCGATTTAGGTTCCCCTTGACCTTCAGAGGAGATAAGCCTGGCCCTGCTTGCACTAACCTTGTTTGACCCCTGCCAATTTCTCAGTATACACCAGGCTCATCAGACTGTACTTGGGATCATGCACACTGATGTCAAAGGGCATTTTACTGAAGCTCTCGATGTCAGGCCAGGGCTCTCCCTCTGACTGGCTCACTTCGCTGCTTTCACTGTGATCTAGGGCAAGAAGAAAGTGTGCGGAGCAGGCAGATGGACCGGCCTCCCAAGCATCAAGGACAAGAGGTTTTATGCAACATAAAGCCGAGGTGGGTAGGCGAAGGCATTTCTGGAAAATGAGCTCCCATGTCCCCAAGCAAATGGAACCAGAATCATCCCTTCAGACCCATACTGTGGGATGCTTGCCCTTACGGGCCCCCAGCATTAGCCTCTACACAGACTAGTCCCCAAACTCCCACATCTATGAGGTCAATTAGTCTCTCACTCGATCTCCCCAAATTGCCTTAAAAGCTTGTTTAATTTTGGCTGACCTAAGTTCCGTCTTAGAGTTTTAGTTGTGGGGTTTTCAGACATTGACAGTCTAAGAGATTTCAGGGATGTGTTGATCAAGATTCCCAATGTGTGCTGCATATTGGGATCATGGGGGAGCTTGTAAAAATCTCTGTGCTTAGGCTACACCTGCCATCTCCTTTATTACCAGGCACCTATGGGGTATTCAAAGCTCCTCAGTGCAGTCCTGATATGTAGTCAAGGCTGAGAACCAGCAGCCCTGGGTTCAAATTCAGGTTCTCCCCCTTACTGCTCACACCTGCAGGTACTGTCCTTGACTCTCAGGGTTCCCTCATGGCTGTAAGGATTCCAGATGGCGTGTTTAAAGTGCTCAGACAGTGGTAGGCACAGGGTGGGTATGCAACAGATGATACTTATTGTTATTAACAATAAAGTTTATAAAATCAAAAAGCTTGACAACTTTCAGAAAAAGGAACTTTCAAAAACAGCTTAAAGAAACATTCAAAAATAGCTTAAAGACTAGAAGTACAGCTATTATCTTTTTAATACACTACTGTTTATTTTTATATCCTGAGCTGAAGTTTGCATTTAAAAAGGTGGTCTTGTGCTTCTCCAGAGCTCCATTGCATTTACTGCACTAAATTGAGGGAGAAGGAATAAAGCCAAACCAACAGCACTTCTTGCTGTAAAGGCCAGGCTTGCCTGTCCCCAGCCGTGTAGACTTCTAACAGCTCATGGCACACATTAAGGCCCAAGGGGCTGTAACGGGATCTGAGGAGAAAATTAAAAGTACTGCTCTCTGTGGTGCTGAGGGGCCTTGTGGGAAAGTTGTCGGGATGGAGAGTCCTGCACTCCTTGTCTGTTTGGCTTGGCCTTTGCCTTCTTGGTCTCAGCCCCCTCCAGGCAGCCAAGGGTGTTTGGAGGTCAACCAGGAGCTCTCTGGTGGGCCTGGTGCAGCTCAGCTGGAGACACAAACAAGGAGATGTGGATGGAAAGACAGAAATGAGTGTGTGCGTGTGTGTGTGTGTGTGTGTGTGTGTGTGTGTGTGCATGTGTCTGGAATCATGCATGTGAACAGGTAAGGAATGGAAATAGGGCCGAAAGTGATAATGATTAAATATGGCTAATGTTAACTAGCCTTGCTCTGGACTAAACGAGTTCATTGGGCTTGTTACAGGCCAACTATTTAGGAAAAGCAAGTGAGGTGAGATTTTCAAGGCTAATCTGATAGAAGATGCCAAAGCCTTTTCCTTTTTTCTGGACTCATCTTTGAGTAGTTTGAAAAGAACTTCTACCTGATTGAAAGTTCTACTGCCCCTTCAGTTCCCTTCCAGCAGACAACTGTTCTTAGATGTGAAGTGAGCTTTGAGGCCATACTGTCCTTAGCCATAGAGCTAATACTGGCTGATCCCTGCTCATGTCCATTTTCTGGCTCTTCTAGACAACCTGCAGACTGGAACTGTCCCACAGGTGACAGTTGTGGGAAGTGTTGGGAAAGGGACACATGGGAAGAGGAGGGCTGGATACGATCTTACTGAAAACCAGACCCCCACAGCCTTGTCAGGCAGTGGCCCCTGCATCTCACTGCAAACGTGAAGGGTCCGCTTTGCAGTTTTCACTTCATGAGAGTAATCCACATACCTGTGCTCAGAGCTGGCGGTTAACACAGAAGGTATACTCTGAGTCACCACCAAAGGCCCAGTATCCAGTATCCAGAATATAAAACACGCCGCCGACCCTCAGGCCGGGGAACACAATTGGTGCAGCTGCCCAACGAAGCTGAGGGAGAGGCCCAGGGGAGGGGCAGACTGCACTCCTGAGCTCCGGGAGCTAGCCCGGGCGGTCTACTTACACTCATTAGCTGGCACATTACCTTTAACCTCATGAGAACCCTACGTGTGAGGTGTGGCAGACACCCCGGGAGGCAAAGCAAGATCTGGGTCTGGCGTTACCCATTCCTTTCTCGTGCTCTGCCCCGGCCCCGACCCCGAGCTCACCCGTGTGGATCTCTGCCTCGTCGTACACGTCCACCTCCAGGAGTCTGATGAGCATGCGGAAGAGGATTCTGAGGAACTGCAGATAGGAGCCAGTCTTTCCCACCTAATGGGAACATTTTAAGTTGGGGACGGGGCAGAGGGCAAGAGAGGGCGGAAAAGAGATTTCACATGTGGGCTCTGCCTATCTTCCTGCTTGGAGAGGCCTGAGTGAGGGCCCTCGTTGCTCTGGGTCACATCCACCCCTCCCCACTGCATGAGCTTCCCTGGCTGGTTTCTGTCTTGGGGACCCCAGCCTAGGACACAGCCTGGCCCCAGTCCTACCTGGGGGGGACCTGTCAGCAGCAGCCGCCGCGGGTGGCAGGCCCAGGCACCCGAGTTGGGGTCCAGCTGGTTGCTGTAGTCAGCGTGGTGCTGCCGAGCCGAGGTCCACTGCCTGTAGTAGAGGGACTGCTCCTCGCTGCTCATGTCCTTACGCAGGAGTGGCCGCAAGGAGCTCACCCACGCCACGTCGGCGTGGGGCAGCAGGGATGAGGAGGGTGGCAGCTTGCCTCCCTTCTGGGAGCCCAGGAGACTGTAGGCCGCTTTTGATAGGATCACTATTGGGGGCAGGGTGGCATGTAGGCCTCTGCAACCTTGGATAGGCTGACCCGGCCACTGGAGGTCCCGGGGGCCCAAGGAGGAGGAGGAAGAGGTGGAGGAGGAGGAGGAGGAGGATGAGGAAGGCTTGGAAGTGGTGCTGCTCGCCATCTGAGGGCCCAGGGAATCGCACTCCTGCTTCAGAATCTCCCCAGCTCCTGCTGTGCCTACGGAGACCCCTTCCTGCAGCCCCATGCTATGGGCTGGGCTCTGGGAGCTGGGGGCCAGGGGCTGCTTCTGGGACCTCTCCACTGTGCTGGAGGAACTCACCCCGTTCTCCATGATGGAGCCTGAAAGAGGACAAAAAGAGCCCACCCTGTACCTACCCTGTTACCGATGCCTGGGTGTGCTCCCTAGGCTCCCCACACCTTTAGGAAGGAGGGAGAGGCCAGGAAACCAGCTGGGACATGCCTGCGTGTGCCAGCTACTGAAACTCCGCTAGAAATCTCCCTTCTGCCCTCTCTTTCCATGCATCTCCCCATGCCGCCACCCTGGTTCTGGGTGGGGCTGGCCAGTGGGAGATACTAGCAGGAAACCACATGTTTATTCCCTGGCTCCCGCCCTGCATGGTCACCAGGGCGGGCTGGTGTAGCACATGTTATGCTTCTGTGGGTCCCAGCAACTGCTCCCTCCCCTGGCTTCTTCAGGTGCAGTCATGGTCAGGGCACCCTGGGGTTAAGCACACCACATCTTTGTAAGTAGTCTGTTATTAAACTCTCCTTAGTTATCTCATTTGGATATGCTATCTGATTCATTCCAGAACCCTGGCCACTGCAGGCTCCACATTCAAGTCCTGCTCAAGTGGCACTCACCACCTTCTGGAGTCTGAGGGCCTTACACTCCCGGCTGTGGAGAAGATCCCCAGGCTGTAGCCACTTCCATGGACGCCCAAACCAGTGTAGGGATGTCTCCACACGAAGGAGGATGGAAGGCATCCTCCCAGTGAGGTGTTGCTCTCGCCCAGAGTTCCCTACACGTTTGACCAATTCACTGCAAATGGGTTTTTTCTCCTACTAGGGCAGCCACTCTTTGGTTTGAGGACAAACCAAAAGCACATTACATTCAGGACTGAAGGCCCTCTCTGGGCTCAGGTGGGAGCTTCTCAGGCATGTAGGTCAAATTCCAGGCATAGGAGATTCTAGATGACCAGTAATTGGAGGTAACTGAAACCAAGTTGTTCCACCTGCTCATCTGACTGGTGTCTTTCCATCTTGTATGAGAGCTCGCCTGTCCCCTCACAGCTCTGACCTTTGAGTCCACGTGCCTGCGCACTGAGCGTGAGCCTCCCTGAGGACCCTTGGTCAGCCCAAGGCGGGGTGGGGCTGTGCTCGGTGGTGTGAGCACAGACCGTCCTCCAGGCCGTCCTTGAAGCTGGGGGAATCTCTAAACAGCAGAAGACAAACCATTACCTCTGTGTGACTTACTCGGAGCAAGGCCAGGAATATGTAAGCCCTGTGGGGCAGTTTTAGCAGCCAGGGAGAGGAGGGAGTGAGATCAAAGAGCCACAGGAAGGAAGATGAAGTCCTGACCCTTGCCTCCCCCTCACTGATGCTGGGATCCCAAAGCTTCTAGATGTGACATCCTCCTCCCTTCTGTTACCTTTCCTCTCCTCCAAACCTCTTGCCTTTATTTTGAACTGGTCTCAGAAAGAAAACCGGGGAGCCTGCAGTGGAGCAGCGGAGGGAGGTACAGCTGGATCCCCCGCTGAAGGGGAGAGCTGGGCCTACCCAGCAGCCCCGTCCTCATGCCCTTCCAGGCGGAGGCCCACCATCAAAAGACAGAAAACCCCGCAGTTAAGGAATGGCCTCTTCTGTTCCCACAGCGGCTGAGAGAATGAACAGAGACCTGCTTTGGGGTGTGAAATGGTGTGTCTTTGTGTGTGTTACAGTGACAGACGGGAAACGTGGGAGAGAAGGAACATTAATGGCGGTAACCTCTGGTAGTGGCTTTTCTCTTCTAAACTCTACACTTTGTTACATTCTCCAGATTTTCTACATTAAGCTATTACTTTCATAGAAAAAGTGAACTAGAGCTGCATTTGCAGTAATACAATTTATCAGAAAATTCCTGCAGAGCATTGTCCTAGGCCATACGGTCTTGCTGCAGGAAAGGGGCTGGCAGGCGGCATGGTGGCTCGTCACCGTCAACCAGTGGCCCTCAAGTAGCCTTTAGGATACAAACACTTGCCATTAAGTCCTTAAAAACATTCATTCATTCATTCATTCATTCATTCAAACAAATAAGCAAACACTCTGTGCCAGGTACTAAGCTAGTTAGCACAAACTTATAGCTTCAGGAACTGGAAGGGAAAAGAGGGCTTTTGTGCCAATATCAGATACATCATATCCATGAGATGCCTAGGGTGGGAAAGACTAGGGGAAATGGTACGGGCTAAGGTTGATAAAAATTATTTACTATATTTATCCTATTACAAAGCTCTTTATTAAATGTTTACCCAGAGAAGTATTTTGTGGCTGTTCAACAGTCATGCTTCCCGAGCATCTCTTCCAGGGAACTGAGGTCTGGAGGATGCCTGAGGCACCAAAGGCTCCTCTGAAAGCCTGGAGGGGTGTCAGTAGATACCTCTGCCTTCCACATGCCTACCCGCTTCCTCCTCCCACCCCTCGGCCCTTGACAGAGAAAAGGAAGTACTGACCCGAGGTTCCAGTGACGGCACTGCTGTTGCTCTGCGGCCTCTCCAGGTCGATCAGCAGCTCATCAGAGTCATTCTCACTCACGGTGGCTCTCTCCTGCTCCTTCCCACTAAGGTCCAGGGCCACAGTGGACCCCCGGATAACCTCTTTCGAGACATAGCAGCATGCCAGACCCACCTCCTGCTCCAAGGCCGTGCGAGTTAAATAGCTTGAATCAATTAACCGGAGGTCACAGTACTTCAAAGACCTGCACAAAAGTAGTGATGTTTTGGTGAGTACATAGGGCTTTGCGTGCAGTGTAGGTGTATGCCTGAATAGCTGGATGTATCACAGCAGTTAAAATCATGGATTTCAGAGCCAGGTAATCCTTGAGTTAAACCTCAGCTCTGTCACCTCCTCACTGTTATGACCTCACACTAGGCACTTCATCTTCTCCAAGTCATAAATAGAATTACAGTGCCTGGCTCATGGCTTATACAGTTATTGTAAGGAACGAATGGCATGAAGGCATTTACAGACGGCAATGCCTGAAACACAATAAGCATTTGATTAATGCTATTGTTGTTGTCTCTCAATCTGTAGGCCCTAGATCCTTGAGGGGGATGGGAACAGCAGATTAAGTATCTTGATCTAAAAAAAAAAAAAATCCTGATTTCAGGCAGATGCTGTTCCTCTCTGGCTGCCCTGCTATAATGTAGAAAGACACACTTCTCATCTCAGCTCTGGCTAGCCTCCATCCCCCAAATTGCTGATGATCTCTGGAAAGTCAAAGTAGGAATCAAAAAAGGCTATATTTCTTATATCTCTGGAAAAAAACCCCAATTCTCTTCCCATTTGCCGAATGAATGAGATGGTTACGCATCAGCTGAGTTTTAACTCTCAGCTCAGCTGGGCAACTAATGAAAAAGGAGAACGAATTATGCACACTGTACCTGGGAAAGGTTTCTCCAAGGGGGTCTCTGCCAGTTAGTATCACAATACAAGGCAGACCTTCTAAATCCTGGTAAGTCCGAGGGATCCACTCTTCTGGTTCATTTCCTCTCCAGGTCTGTGGAAAGGGACCCGCATAATAAAATGAAAATCTTATTTAAGTTTCCACCTTTTGAAAGATTTCTAGGTCTATGTTTTATATACATTTGTGCTTCCAAATAACTTCCTGTCAGTGTATATGTGCGTGTGTGTGTGTGTATACGTATTTTAGTTGCTATTAAAAAGCACACATAAGCACTCTAGAAGCCTTTAGTTTTATCTCAGTAGGGCAAAACAGGAGATCTTGGTACAGATATCATGCATTAGCCACTCAGGCCAAAGAAACACACGGTGTGAAATATCCTACTAGTGATGCAAACCTTAAAGAAATCCTGGTTAAACAACCCGACTCAAGGCTCTTAAATATGTTCTTCATGTAATGGACAGACTCTTGGGACTAACTGAAAAAGACAGTTTCAGTTTGAATGACTAATGAAAGAATCTCAACAAAACTCCATGAAAACAGACATTTTCACCAAGAAAATAAAGTTAGTCACACTTGATGGTTATTTCCCCCCACCTTCCTTCATTGACCTTCAAAATAACTGACAAGTAATAATAGGCTTAGATCCCCAAACAAGAAAGCTAAAAATATAACCAAATCTGAAGTTGGCTCATGATTTCACAAAGGATCTATTGAGTATCAACTTCTCAAACATATTAACACATCTATACACATACATTTATCTCTGAAAAGTAGACATAAATCTTAAAAATGTGAATATATCAATATAATGGAAAACTCTAACTTGAAAGATGTTCGAAAGTGGAGAGATCTTACAGATTTTTCTATTTTAGAGCAGGAAAAAATAGACCATCCCTCAGCCATAAAAAAACAAAAATGAAATCTTACCATTTGCAATGACATGGATGGACCTATAGGATATTATGCTAAGTGAAATAAGTCAGACAGAGAAAGACAAATACTATATGATTTTACTTATATGTGGAATCTAAAGAACAA
Source organism: Eidolon dupreanum (assembly GCA_028627145.1). Lineage (NCBI taxonomy): Eukaryota > Metazoa > Chordata > Mammalia > Chiroptera > Pteropodidae > Eidolon > Eidolon dupreanum. The sequence goes on along the minus strand of CM053504.1, from coordinate 52,803,786 downwards.
AATAAATGAAAATGAAAACAAGATTCACAGATACAGAGAACAAACTGGTGACTGCCAGATGGGAGGGGGGTTAAGGGGTGGGGTAAAAAAGGTGAAGGGATTAAGAAGTACAAATTGGTAGTTACAAAATAGTCACAGGGATGTAAAGTACAGCAGAGGGAATATAGTCAATAATATTGCAATAATCATGTACAGTGCCAGGTGGGTACTAGACTAATCAGAGGGATTGCTTCATAAATTATATAAATGTCTAAGCACTATGCTGTACACCTGAAACTAATAAAAAAGAATACTGAATGTCAACTTGAAATGAAAAATAAAAATTAAAAAAATAGGTCATCTCTTAAGTAGATAAGGTGGTTTCTATTTTTTTTTATAACGTTTATTGCATCTAACTATGCTTTATATCAGCTTTCTAGCAGAAGGCATTATAAGAAATGAACTGATATTTCTGATAATGCGTTAGGGAACAAGAACTAAGAAGTGAGGTGTTAAGTAATGCCTGCATTTTTATTTAAAAAAAAAAAACCAACTGGTACTTCCTTTGCTAAACAGAACCTGGGATAAAAAGAAATCTAACAGGCAAGAAATAATATAATAGGGTTTGATTAATAATTTGATGTCTACAAACATGAGTCTTTAGAAATAGATATATCCAAATTATTCAAATTGTATATAATTTATAAACTGGAAGAACCATAGCCCTGTTGCCCAATCTTTTATCATGTTTTCATACCAAGGGAAAATCAATGGATCAATATAACTGTTCACAACTTAGAAAATCAATCTATCAGGAAGTTTTTTAAATATTAGATCCTATAAAATTGTTTTCCATACATTTTCATGTCAAAGGGAACCATAACATTGCCTGATTTAAAGCAAATTCTGGAAGTAGGGATCGTTTTACTTAGAGCCTTCATGTGGGTCTCACAATAACCCTGACACTGGTGTTCTCCCTGAATACATTTCATCTCCCAGAAACCATCCATAGTCTGTGATTCCACCAAGAATAATGAGGTGGATTTACAATGATGGAATAACATATTATGTTTTACTAAAAAGAAGTTTTATTTTCAAAAGATTATTGAACAAATCTCACTTTTACTCTTGACCAGAGCTAGCCAAACCATTATAAGATGCTTCTCTGTCACATAACTACTTCTGATGAATGATGGCTGCAGTTCTTAGACGGACTGACCATGCCCCCATGATGATGTCACTGCAGAGACATTCAAGACAACAGGAAAGACTGGGTGAGCACCAATTCAGGGAAAACATGGGGCTCAAGGCCAAGGAAATCCAATGGAAGCTTCACAGGCCTTCTGGAGGGGCTGATTTATTTAGGTTTAAATCTTGTATCCCTCAAAGTGCTTGTCATCACTTTTAGGTTAACCACAACATGTAACAGGGTAATTAGAGGGAAGCACAAAAATAATACCGTCCAATAGGCACCAGATTCTATCCAAGACTAGAGATAAAAGGCACAGACATGCCATCCTGACAACAGTAGAGGTTGGTAGCTCGGAAATAAACAGGTGGGGCAGAGGCCACCTGGCAAGTGGCCATCTTGCTTAGAATATGAACATTTCAACGGATTTCATATTTTCATTTCCACGCAGAGTTTTAATAGGCTGGATTAATGTGATCCAGTGGTTTTGAAAATATGGAAATCTCTTTTGTGTGGTTAGTGCTTGACAGCTATTCATACAGATTGAGCTGTAACAGCTTTGAGAAGTGACTACTTGAGACCCCTCTGTGTATGCAGCTCTCAGAACAGTGGCTGTGTAGGATGATCACCCTCCAAAAGCCCTGCAGGTGATTCTGATGTGCTGGCCACTGGGTTCAGAGCCTCAGGTCTAGAGTGTGGTTTTTAAACTATAGCCCATAGGGGCAAACTATTAGGACCCCTCGATTTATACTGACTTAGTAACTGGCACTTTTGAAGAGTCTGAACAAATGACCTAAGACTATAAGTACCTACATTTGATCAGTGTCAGTGGCAACCCAGAGAAGACCCTGCAGCTGTATATCTTTTTAAACCATCTTCTTGCAACAGGTGTGGGAGACTTCACAGAAAAGCATTGATGACTTGTCTTTCCAGATCATCATTAGTATTATTCAAATAGTCTCAAGACTCATGTCTCAATGAGTTACACCATTAAGAAGAGTTTCAGGACTCTTATTTGTTAGTCATCCTAGCAATTCTGCTGTAATGTGGTCCACGACTATAATTTAAAATGGTGAGCATCATATCTATATGTGAAATATAAATGGTAGAGCTTCTACTAAACATAGGAACTTCTATTTTTAGATTTATTTGTTTCTGTTGCTTATCAAGCTAATCTATGATATTTTATATTTCAGATTATTCAGCTTAGTTTGGCTAAAAGAATAAAAAGGTTTACATTTGCAAAATGCTTTATGAACACTAAATAATAATCCCAAAATTAGATCCCACAGAGATTGAAGAGTCCAACTTTCTCATTTTGCAGATGAGAAACTGCAGCCCAGGGTGAAAATGCACATCCCCCAAGACTATGTGATTCTTTTCATAAAATTTGTGCCAAACTAGATTTTTCTTAACACGATTTAGTCTTTAGTATTTAGTGTGCAGGGTGTAGATACCATGTTGGTGCCTAGCTGTGTGCTGTACTGATATGTACGCAAGTATTTTATTAAATGCTTTTTAATGGCTAGGACATACTGAATTGTAAAAGTATCAAGAAAAACCTGAGCAGGGCATAAGGTAGAGAGTTAGGTTAGTTGATTTATGAATTCTCCTCTTCTCTGCATGCCTAACAGGAGGGGATTAGGAAAAACAGTCAGCTCCTGGCCATGCAGAGGGGCAGCGGGCTTGCTCATGCACTAAGTCCCTATGCAGGTTGCTTCGAGAGCCTCAGTCCAGCCCAAGCCGTGACGCTGAGGGTCAAAGCAAGTTCAGAGAAACAACAAACTGTCGAAGAATCCACATGCAAGAGGGCAGGGAAGAGTTCTACATGAATACTGAAGATAAAACAAAATACTTTACCGACTCTAGATATGAGCTGTCAGGCTGGATGGACAGAAAAGAATTAGCGAATTGATGGTGCTTAAAGATCCCACAGAGGTCTGAGAGAAAAACTTACCCCTTTTTTTTTTTCCTCAGAAAACAGATGATCATGGCTAGATGCATCTCGAACAAGATCAATAAACACGGGGTCAAACTGGGACATCTAATTTTTGCACCTGCAGTTGGAGAGTGTGGAAGACCAACTGCATGCACATGCTAAAAAGGGAAGCTTGACAGCCTCTTCATAAACTGGTTCCAATTAGGAAAATGAACATGTCCTTAGTTTAGCCTTAACGTTGTCATGAAGATCAGACTGACACATGTGCAAAATCCTATTAAACTCAGGCCTCTGAGCCGCCTATGTGGGATTCCTAGAAAACAGAAACGGCATTTTGAAGGAGAAATGTCTGTCCACTGCTAACCTTTAATCGCGCCACAAAGTGAGTTGCAACGCTGACTTCGGAGGCAGGGGTCCCAAGGATGATCTCGAAGCGGTACTGCAGCCCCAGTCTGTCGCGCACCTCCTGCAGCCGCTCCTTGGCCAGCATCGCCAGCTGCACAGAGGGCACCCTGATAACGAGCATGTGTCCCCTTCCACTCTTGGTTTTTCCTGGGGAGCTGATGAGGTCATCCATGATGCTGAGCGTTTCTGGTGTGCTGTGGTCTCGGAGGGACGCCATGGTGGTGAGAGCCATCAGAGCCTCCGAGTACTGCTGGATGAGGACGTAGCAGCGGACAACCATGCTGTGCAGCCTGGGGTACCTTCAACAGAACACAGGGAGCTGGCACGTGGGCTGCAGGAACAGCTGGGACAGGAAGGTCTGCGTGGGAGGAACACAGACCAAGCACTGTGGGAAGGGATTAGTGATCAGTGGTGGGCTTGAGCTCTAGAATGACCTTGGAGCCCATATCACTAGAAGGAAAAGTTGAGCTTCCAACACCTTTGAGTGAGAACCTGTTAGGACAGGCAAGCAAGTTAAAGAAGCTTAGGGATGGTTGGTCTAGTGACTCCAGCTTCTCTGATTGTGGTCTGTGGACCAGCAGCATCATCCAACAGCCGCACCACCAAGGATTGTCAAAGATGCCAAATCCCTCACCACAGATGTACCGAATCAGTCAGAATCCTCATGGGGTAGATGCATCCCAAACAAGATCAGTAAACATGGGACCAATCTGGGACATCTCATTCTTGCACCTGCAGTTGGAGAGCGTGGAAGATCAGACCCCCAGCTGATCTGTATGCACAGTAAGCTTTGAGAAGCAGGGGTCTAGTCAGGTTCATTGTCATAATGAATCATCCCTGGATTCTAACCTATTGCCGGTGGCATTGGGTTAGAATGGTGGTATTGTCTGCTTATTTTTCTGCTACTTAAGATTACAGTAAAGGAAACTGAGATTTTAATATCATGTCTGCAGAGTATCAGACATAAAAAGCAATTATTATTACTAATTTGAAATTAACCCCACAGCAGTAACTATATCTATCTTCCCATAAAATGTGCCTTGGTACTGCAGAAAAGTTGGAGCTGACTGGAGAAACAGCACCCTCTAGTGGTGAGGCCTCCTGTTAACAGAGCCCAGCTCAGTAAAGGGAGCCTGGCAAGGAGCTGCTGGGATGTCCTGGCTTCGTGCAAACGCCTGTTTGTACGTCACTACCCCTGCCCCCTGCCTGGACCGCCAGGTAAGAGGATCGCTTTGTTCAAATTGTTAATTTCCACAATTACAGGACAGGCAAAAAATAAATCTCTCATTTATGTGCTATTCCTCATAAAGGCAGGCCTATTGATAAAATGAGTATAAACGGGCAAAGAGGACCCACTTGCAGGCATTGAAGAGGTGCTGGTCAAGAAAGCATGTGTTCGCAAAACAAGGGTGAGTCTTGGAGCTTTTTTTCTGGTTGCCAGCTGGTAGCATATGTAGCCGCCTAGCAGTTTGGGAGGCCAATTAGAGATTTCACCTTTGCTCCACTTTATAATTCTATTTAAAGTAAAACAAGTGGTTCACTGGCCTTGCACAGAAAGCCCAGGGTCAAATGCCAACTAGGGTCATCAAATGAATGGTGTGCTTTTGAAGTACTTTAGAGTTGGAAAGGATTGGAGATGCCCTGGGTTTTGACCACTCTACCTTCTCAGAGAAGGAGACTGAGTTAAGAGGCTGAGAGAAATTCAATTACTTGCCCAAGATCATCCAACTGGTCAGAGACAGAGCTGGGTCTAGATTTCATTCAAGTCTCTGACAAACTCTTCTTACATTGCAAGGATTTAGTAGATTGGGGGAAGTGAAGAAATCCTTCAGTTTAACCAATCCTGGGCCACTTCCTTCAAACATTCTCTCTCTCTCTCTCTCTCTCTCTCTCTCTCTCTCTCTCTCACACACACACACACACACACACACACACACACACACATTAACCTAGGGTGACTGGGTTGGAGGAAATAAGCACAGATGATCCGTGTTTAAAGCTTAATGTTTTTTGCTAGGCCATGTAGAAAAGCCAAAGTTACAACAAATGGTAACTTCGAAATACAAGCATTTAGATTTCACACTCTGAAAGTGAATAGTCTTCTCAATCTGTTGTTTGCATTAAATTGTAACTGTAGTTTTGTATTACCAAAGTTATAATAGAAGATGATGGGATCATCTGTTAAAATACCAGTTGTGAAACTGAATGATGGCACTGGAAGATACATTCTAAGCTGGCAAATAGAATGGGTGGGTAGGAAATGCTTAAAGGGGAGACTCATGGGCTGGTTTTGGAAATCTAGGATCACAGGTGCTGTGAAAGAATTGATGTCACAGTGTTAGTTAAATCTTCTCAAATCCATTAGCTGGAAAATATAAAATCCTACTCCAAGCCTGCTCCTTTTCCTGATGTACTATTATAACTTGCCAGATAGGATGCAACCACCTGTCCTCATTTTTATTTCTTTTTTTCTTAGTAAAATTAAAGGTTGTTACATGATGGTTTGTGATTAATTAGAGCCAGTTTTAAGAACTAGAACTATTAAGACTTAGACTGTACCTCATCAAATAGAACCCACATATCCACATCATTGGATGATCAGACAATATTGAGGCAGGGACCTCTATTAAGTTAGGCAAATTTTAATGCTTCTGCTTACTCTTAGAGTCCATGATTCAACATCAGGGAGTTAAAAATAGGAAAACCCTTTACTCTTCCGGAGTTTGACCTGGAACTGGGGGATAAAAAGAAGGCAGAGGAGAGAGGAGGGTCACGATTCTTAACTGCTAAGACCAAGGACTGGAGAAAGGGCATTAGGAACTGAATTTACTTAAATGATTTGACTGTTCTTTAATTTTCACCAGTCTATGCCCCAAATCTGTCATGGTAAAGTTTAGTTTTTACCAGGCCATTTAAGGGTACTTGCTTGTGGGCAGAGGGGCAAAAAGGGGAAAATATAAAAGTGGGGATGAACGGGAGGGGAGGCCAGACCTCAGAGGAATGGTCTTTAAAAGGCAAATCCCTGCCTGTGTAATCTCCAGGTGGTAGCAATGAAGCATGCTTGGGAGATGATTCAGGGCACGGAAGGTGGTTCTAAGTCCCACTTTTAGTCGCTAGTTTCCTTTGTTGGTCTTGGATGATCATAGAAAACCCGTATGAATAAAAGTTCATCTTAGGAAAGGCTATTTTTATTCTGCCTTCACATTTCAACTGCACAGCCCAGGCTCCAGCAAACTCCCCGTGACACTGACACAAAAGACTTTTGGCTATTTTAGATATGCAAGTACAGCTAAAGAAAAGGTCGAAGGTTTTTATTTACCTCTCCAAGAGTGTGTTCACCATTTTTTCAAAAGTTTCATCACATCTCAGAAGTGGGCTTGTGATCCCCCACTGTAGAGACTTACTGTACTCATTCAAGCCGAAGTATAGCTTCTCCTCGCAGCTCATGTCCTCCTGATTCAAAATACAGAGCACAACCCAGTAAGGACAGGATACATTGTATCTTGTTTTCTAGCGGGGTGGGGGGGTGGGGAACCCCCTGTAATAGGTTATTTCCTGAAGGTTAAAACAACTGTGAATAAACAAGTGGGACTACAGCAAACTAAAAAGCTTCTGCATAGCAAAGGAAACCATTAACAAAATGAAAAGGCAACCTATGGAATGGGAGAAAATATTTGCAAACACTATTATCTGATAAGAAATTAATATCCAAAATATTTAAACAACTCACACAACTCAATAGCAAAAACCCCAAATAATCCAATGAAATATGGATATATAGATGGCCAACAGGTACATGAAAAAATATATAGATGGCCAACAGGCACATGAAAAGATGTTCAACATCACTAATCATCAGGGAAATGCAAATCAAAACCACAATGAGCTATCACTTTATACTTGTTATAATGGCTATTATCAAAAAGACAAGAGATAAGTGTTGGCATGGGTGTGGAGAAAAGGGAACCCTTGTGCATTTTTGGTGGGAATGTAAATGCAGCTATTATGTAAAATAGTATGGAGATACCTCAAGATATTAAAAATGTAACTACTATATGATCCAGCAATTCCACTTCTGGATATATATTCAAAAGAAAACAGGATATTGAAGAGTTATCTGAACTTCCATCTTCACTGCAGCATTATTCACAATAGCTAAGATATGGAAATAACCTAAGTGTCTGTCAATGGATGAATGAATAAAGATGTGAGATACATACTACATATATATATATTTACACACACACATACATATATATGTATGTATACATACAAATACTATTTAGCCACGAAAAAGGACATCCTGTTATTGGTGACAACATGGATGGACTTCGAGGGCATTATGGTATGTGAAATAAGTTGGAGAAACAAAAATAATGCACTGCATCACCTATATGTGGAATATTTAAAAAAAAAAAAAAACACTCAAACTCATAGAAACAGAGAGAATAGTGGTTGCCAGGGGTTGGGGAAATAGGGAGAGGTTGGTGAAAGGGTATAAACTTTCAGGTATAAGATGAGTAAGGTCAGAGGATCTAATGTATAACATGGTGACTATAGTTGCTAACACTATATTAAACAATTGAAATTTGCTAAGGAAATAGAACTTAAATGTTTTTAAAATATGTATACACAGTGATGGATGGGAGGAATCCTTTCATAATATATACATATATTAATTGATCACAGTGTACACTTTAAACATCTTACAATTCTGTCAATTACACCTCACTAAAGCTGAAAGAAAATGTGCTTCATTATATAACCTGATACCAACTCTATAATCATCTCTGAGGCATAACTTTCTTTTCAGTTCAGATAAACTTAACATGTTATAAGTGGAATGTTGACATGCTTTCTCAAGGCAGATAACTACAGAGATGATTTGTTTTTTCTTTCTTTTGTTCAGACATTTTCAGAGGAATAGCATTGTTTAGACTGGAACGGTCACAAGGTCAGATTTTTCCCGTCTCATAGCTGCTCTCTTTATTCTGATACATATACTATCTATAGGACTCTGGACATTGACAAACTAAAAAATTCCTCTATCGTAGAAAACTTTTCTGACATAATTTAATGACAATCATTCATAAAAGCTTATCCTTTTACAAACAAAATTTATTTTAAAAGTGAAATATATATATTTTTCCACCTTCTTAAACACAATGCACAGTATTTAATCTATTCCCCTCTTGATGACTCAGTCATTACTATGAAAAAAAAAACCAGATAAGTATTTTGGGATGTGACATAAAAATTCCCTCAGAGGATCCTGAGATGTCTGACAACATGCTTGTCCTTAAACTAAGAACCCCCACTATATTCAATAAGCTTTTTGAATTTATGTATCTGGTGGTTTTTAAAACATAGTTTTATTTACTTTTGTACATTACTTTTTCAGTTATTTCTTCTTCTTGTCATGTTGCCTGTGCATTTTAGTTTCACTTTTATTTATTTGTTATATGTTGACATTGTTCTTTAAACACTCCCCAACTCACTTCACAAAGGTAATACAGAAACTTAAAATGTATACAATAAATATAAATTAGGTGTCAGAGGAAGAAAAAGCAAGGGCAAGAGAAATAAGATTGAGCCAGGAATAAAGTTAGTTCTCTCAAAAATGGATACAGAAGTTTCTGTATGTTTTGTTAGAAGTTAGCTACAAATTGGGTTCTGAGCTTTTTAGTAACTCTTCCAAAGAGATGAGCAGTTGGGTCATCTATAAGGTCCGTAAGATAAAAATAAAGCACTATTTAATTGGCAGCTTTTAATTCTTTGAGATCTCCAAACTGGGAATCCTGCTTGTTGGAACGGGGTCTTATTTGAGAGTAAATATGCTTTATGTTCTTATAAATCCTGGATACTTAGAGCTTATATGGAGTGACATCTATTGTTTGCTTGCTTGCTTCCCTCTGAGTTTTTCCCTGTGTTGTGGGTAGTTGTGTCAAATAAGTAATTTAGGATGAAAAAGGTCATCCATTGAGTGTCCCTTCTTATCAGGAATGGACACAGAGTTAGTGTAAAAGCTTTATTTCATATGAACTTGATCTTCACATTCCTTCTCACTCTCAGTCTTATTTCTTTGGGAAAAATATAAAATCCTACTCCAAGCCTGCTCTGGTATGGGTTTTGAAGACTGGAGCTACTAAAACTAAGAATTGGAAATGAATAGTCTCAACAATTGTTATATTTATGTTAAACTGTAATTATAGTTTGTAAGTATTATGAAAGTTACCATAAAAGTTAAAAGGACCAGACTTTAAAATGAGTTATGAAACTCTGCATGATGTTATGCTAAGAAAACATACAATCATATGAAGCAAAGTAAGTCAAATGGAAAAAGTTGAGAACCATATTATTTCACTCATATATGGTACATAAAACTGAAAGTAACAAATGAACAAACAAGACAAGCAAACAAATAAAAACCTCAGAGACACAGGCAACAGTATGGTGGTTACCAGAGGGAAAGTGGGTGGTGGGTAGAAGACGGTAAAGGGGATCAAATATATGGTGATGGAAGGAGACTTGACTTTGGGTGGTGAACACACAATGCAAAATACAGATGATGTATTATGAAATTGTACACTTGAAACCTATATAATTTTATTAACCAATGTCACCTCAATAAACTTAATGAAATTTTAAAAATGTAAAAATAAAGAAACATACACTCCCAAGTATCACAAATCATAAATCATATGATTCACTGAATCCTTATGTCTTTGGGGAAAGTGTTCCTTCTCGTAAAAAATCTCCCACCTCACAAAGTGCTGTCCACGCAGTGACCCCATGCTGCAACTCTCTCTGTCCTTTCACTGCTGTCTTTGCTTTTCCTCCAACCAAACCCTTTGCTGTATAGACACTGTCCCCTGGAAGATCACTAAGGACTTCCGAGGCCAATCCAGTGGCCTTTATGTGACAGTCCTTGACCTCTGCCCTCTTTGTAGTTTTCTTCATTATTTTCTTCTATGATTTTATCTACACAAGCTGCTTCAGTGATCACTGTTTTTGAAAAAAGATTCCATATTCTCATTGTAAAGCCCAATCCAAACTTCAACTTCGTATTTGCCATGTGCACTCACTTCAGTCTCACTTCATTCAAAATCCATCTTGTCTTCCCTCCACGATCAGTTTTCCTCCTGACTTCTTTCCAACTGACAGCATTACCTCAAAGATATTTCTGACTCTTGCCTCTTCCCCCAAAAACAAATCCTAGAAAAGTTACCAACTCTTCCATCCTTTTTTATTATCAGGATGACTATTCTGATTCAAGTATTTGTTAATTCTAACCCGAATTATCAGAAAAGCCAAATGACTCTGATCTCCCCATTCCTAATCATACTGACTTAGCCTCTATCGTTAATGAACTGCCTTAAGATGCAACTCCTGAGTATCTCCTAAAACTGAACATATTCATACCCTAAGACCCAGGAATTTCACTCCCAGGTATATACTCAATAGAAATGCATACAATATCTACTAAAAGGCATGTACTAGCATATTTATAACAGCATTATTTGAAATAGGATAAATAAATGAGTTGTGGTGGAGCCATCCAGTATAATCTAACAATAAGAATGAATATTTTATGACTCATCTAAAATATAGAATGCTCACAAACAATGATGAGCAAAAGCAGCCACATACGAAAGAGTGTATACTGCATGATTCCATTTATATAAAGTTCAAAACTGGGCAAATTAAATCTATGATGTAAGAGGCCAGAAGAGTCTTCCCTTTGGTGTCTGGCTTCTGGGGTGGTGGTGATGTTCTATTTCATCTCGGTGCTGGTTCCACAGATGTGTTCACTTTGTGAAAATTCACTGAGCTGTACATTTACATTGTTAATATAAAAATAAATATGTATACTCTGATATTTCTAATAATAATATGCCTTTGATAAAAAATGGCTAATGCCTGTGTAGTAAGTGTAAACTTTGCCAGCCTGGCACTCAAAGTCTCCATATGTCTATTTCCAGGTTTCTTTTCATCCCAATAAGTATTCTCTGAAAAATGCTCATGTTTCCTCCTCCGTGTGGCTGTGCTGCCAAGGAGCGGCTGCTCCATCTTTCCTCTGCTCCAAAGCCCGTCATCAGTGTCCTCTCCTCTATGTGGCCCTTCCTGGTGCTTTCAAATGCACAGGACTTCTTCCTTTCAACCCCCAGAGCATTTCGGTGTTTTGAAATTGTCTTACTCCGTTTCTGTTTTATAAGTTTTTTTTTTGACAAATAAAAATTGTACATATTTAAGGTATACAACTTGATGTTTCTTTTTTAAAATTGAGATATAATTAACATATTAGTTCCAGGTATACAACATAATGATTCAGTATTTATATACTGTGAAATGATCATCACAATAAGTCTAGCTAACATCCATCACCACACATAGATACAGTTTTTTTCGTTGTCTGATATAAGACATTTACATTTCTGGCATCTTTTACTTAAGCATGTATATTTAAAAATATCTAGTATGTTCAATATTTTAAAATGAATGATCCATTGCTTAATGGTTAATCTTTATTTATTTATTTTTTTAATGAAACTCATTTCTTTTCTTTGAGAGTATATTTAGCATACAGTTTATAAGTGATAGAAAATATTTTTCATGTATTTGGTATTGTAGCCAAAAAGTATAAAGACCTGGATATGTATGTACAATGTTGCGATGACAATTCTCAACACATTAAATGCTATTATTGAGTAATGTCACAGTACCATTATCCTCTGTTTCAACTAGAAATCTATGAGAAATGATTAAAAGGAAAAATCCAATTTCTGGGGGAGCATGAGAGTAATTAACAGTGATACAGATCAGTAAGAATGAGACATAACAGAGAAGCCATCCAAGAAAAAAATAAAATTTCCAGGTCTCAGATTGAAATTAATCAGTTAAAGGCACAAAGATAATTTAGGATACGGATAATGTCAGATAACAACATATTTTGAGGGGGCAAACTATATAGAATTGATAATTTTGTATCTGCATGATAATCTAAACAACCACCTAATCAAATTTACATAGGACACTATTGTCTAGTTTTTAGTCTTATGATAATTGTAATTATCTGGAACTTTTAGAAGATAAAGCGTTATGTTAGATTTTTGAACTCTTGTGCTCTACTGTACCATATTTTATTACAAGATTCTCCCCGGGGAACTAAGAACATGACTGTGTACCAGAGACTTACCATGCTGTCCAGGTGTATCCAGTGAACCTCATTGCTGGAGCTGATTCGGGACTGCTGGGTCTGTAGAGTGTACGGGAAGGAGCTAACCTGGAGCACCAGGAGGTTGAAAGCTTCCAGAACCTCTCTGCAATTAATGACTCTATCAGCCAACCCATGACTAGGTTCACCATGTGACAAAGAGCCTGAAATGACACTGTAAAGATATTGAAGTCATATTAAAGCCTCTTGATTTAATAGATTAGATTCAGAAGCAGACATAAAAATGGATGCAATGTTTGAGCTCTTAGCTTTCCAGTTCGAGAGCAGGAGTAGAAGCAAACATTTGATTTGGAAGGGCCCAAATTATACAACTTCGTACACCTTTCAGACAGATTTCAGGGATTTTTTTTCCTTTTTTCAGTTTGCACTTGATAGATATACCTCAAAGTGTAAACTCAATTATCTAAGCCAAGGATATCTAAATCCTCAGTTGAGATGGATCATTTTAATTTGAAAGCTCAGCTGACTAAAGGGGCTTCGCATCAAAACACAATGTATACCACCTGTGCATTGATCTGTAACCCCTGCTCCCAGACAGGCCCCAAAACTGCAGGGATCCCCACTGTGTTAATAGCACCATCCTTCCTTTCTTGAGGCTCCTAGACTGTGGGGAGGGCTCCTCCTACCCACCTCCCCATGACCAACATTTTTATACCTCTGAATCATTTTCAGGTGTGTTCAATTTGGATGTAGCAGGTTGCACTGCAGCCTTAAAACAAAATTAAACACAGAGAGATGCAATGCATAATCCCCTGAGCTATTACCCCAAACTTTCAAAGACTAGGTGTACAAGGTCAGTGAGCTATTTCTGCACATAGGACACGAACAGTAACTGAAAAGGATGTAGGCAAAATTTCTTTCCTCTTTCCTTCTTTTTTCCCTTCCTCCTTTTCTTTCATTCTTTTCTTTCTCTCTCTCACCTTCCCTGTTCTCTCTTTCTCTTTCCTTCTTTCATTTCTTTTCTCTTGCTCTCACCCATGCTCTCTCTTCTAAATCTAACAAGTTATGCAAGACTTTACGTTTACCTACATATGGCTCTGGATTTGAGATTGTGTAGTACCAAACACATTCTGGCTTCTGAACAAGCATTTTTGCAATTCTGACCTTTCTACCACAGACCGAAACATTTCCAGATTCCTAACCTCAAGAAATCCTGAAGAAAAAAAAATCTATAAACACTTGATAACATGTAGTGTCTGAGGACTATTCCTGCCCCCCCCCCTTTGAAAACAATTTGCCTTATTAACCTGTAGTAGCAAAGACACCTCCACCTGGTCACTCCTATAATTTGATATGGGAGCAAAACTGGCTCCACTGTGCCACACTTACTCTCTTTTCATTAATAAGACCACTAAGAGATATTCTCTTGTTTAAACTGGTAAATTGTGAAGGTTTGAGATCTGTTCTCAGATCATTAAAATGGCATCTCTAATGTGGTTACAGGTAAGAGGGAAGAGAGAAAGGCAAAGAAAAAGAAAAATAGCAGGAGAAGAAGGAAAAGAAGAGAAGGAAAAAAGAAAAATGGAAAAGAACTGGGGAGGATGGACGGTGGTAGAATGGAAAGCACATGGCCCAACTGGAAGCTCATCAACCTCCACCTCCTTGTCGCTACCTTTGCTCTGAAGCAGCTAAGTTCCACAGAGCTCTCAAGACAGTATTTTTTAACAGAAATTTGTAAATTCATCCACAGTAGTTAAAATCAACATTAAAGTGGTAAGAAAAGGTGAAAGAGCAAGGAAAGGGGAAGATAATAAGTCATCAATAAGAAGATGCCAAATGCTAGGGTCCCTGGGTTTTTCAAATCATCACCTTTTAAATCATTTGTTACATAACCACTGCTACTGTAGAAGAAATATTGTATTTGCTCACTCTGAAGCAATCACCTCGTTAGTTCCACATGGCAGTTGTCATGAACTAGCACAAACAGTGTGTACGGGTTCTGTTTCACTCTTCTCATGAAAACTTCAAACTTGGTTTGAATCTCATTGTCTAGACGAACAACATATTTCTCTGCTCTCTGATAAGCTGTTCCATTTTCCTCCAGACCCAAGTCTACAAGGACACCTGCCAAAAAGAAAAAAGAGTTTATATTTTTATACACGTATATAAATGACATAAACTAAGTTCAGTTTATCACACAACTGATAAACTGGGTACTAATCATACAGAGAAATTTACAGAGCAGATATTTTTGTTTTTTACCTATTCCTCACCACAATTTGAGGAGGAAATATCAGACTGCCTTTTCTTTAGAACATTCTACCCAACTTCCCACAAATGACAACAAGGAATGATCTGATACCTTAAGTAGCAGCAGTTGAATGTGTGAGTCTTCTAATAAAATTCTATTTATATATGAGGTGCTGCTACTAACAGCTATTATAGACCACTGAGAAAAGTGAAAATCTGGGCTACAGGTCTTGGCCAAGTTAATACAATCATGTAAGCATTCCATATCCCAAATTTAGCAATAAAACATAGATAAGAAAAAGGAAAATAAAATGTGATGTCCAAAGAGAAAACAACTACATTATGATCTTTTTTAGTTAGTGTTTTATTCATTTTTAAACAGTGACATTCTGAACAATATCCAGAGTATGGGAAGTTTTCAATGAATGCTGAATTATGTAGCAAATAAAATGAACTAAATTATACAAGATTAATATAGTCTCACAATGTTATAAATTGTGAAACTTTAGTACATTAATTCTGTCTATAATAAAAGTACTTCTACATATAAAACATGGTTCTAAGCATATGAAACTGTTGTTGGGATAATTAATTAAAACACCAAATCCTCCTTTAAAATGAAGAGACAAAATGATAATTATGTAAGGTATGTGTTAAATATATCACAAAATATATGTGTATCAAATCATCACATTGTACACCTTAAACTTATGTTACTTGTCAATTATATCTCAATAAAGCTGGGGGGAAAACAAAGAAAATAAGAGCACAGAACCAATCTCCAGCCTCCCAAGACACTTAGCTTCGTGGGGGGAGGGGTAAGCCCTCCAAGATGAAAGCCTTGTGAAGCCCATGGCCCTACCAACAGAAGAAACCAAAAGATTGATTTGGGGGTTAGATATGGTCTTTGAGGACCAGCCTGGATTTCAAGAGCTAAAGGATATCTATTTAGAAGCCAGTATCAGTCACATCTACCAGCCCCAACTGTGTGAAAAAAAAAAAAAAAAAAAAAGAAAGAAATTAAAAAAATAAATTATTTAAAAATAATGCATAAATAAAACAGACTTGAATGAATTATGTTGACTTAGTTTTATTTATCTAGCTTTTCTTTAATGTAAAACTGGCTCAATTAACAACCATGTGCAATTAACATCAAGATGCTATAATATAAATAGTTCTAAATGGTATTTTTAAAAAAGGAAAATGTTTTACCATACAAAAATTTCATTTTATAAGCAAGGTGAACAGAAGGTAATTTTGCTTTCACATATTTTTCATTAGGAGACTTTTCTCAGATTGTTTTCATTTTCCACTGAAACATGGTCAATATTTCCAAAAACAATCAATCATACATTTAATTTGGCATATATTCTGATTTTTTTTTGAAAGTGAGTTTCTTATAAAACTCATTTGACATGCAATATCAATTTATTGAGCATCTACTATGTATCAGGTACCATTTCAGGTATTGAGTGAGGCCTGGGAATACAGAGGAGAGCATGACAAAGACTTTAAATCTCATGGAGTTTATGATGGAGGAGATGGATAGTTCTGACAGATGTCACAATGGGAGACAATGTATTATGGGGTAGAGGAGGTGAGCAGAGACATAGAGAGAGGACCTACCTAATCTCTGGGGATTTCTGTGTCCTTATCTGTAAAATGGGGAAAGTAGAACCAGTTGAAAATTAATCTGTATTTCCTAAGTATATCCTTAGGAAATAAGCAGTGTGAGTTAAGGGCATCCTAATATGTAAAGACCATAAATAATTCATAAACAGAAAAATTATCTTGTGGAAAATTAAGAATTGACTACATTTTAAAACAAGCGAAATCAAAACCTTTGACAGGTCAATTTCATTCATGATCTAATGGAAAGACAAAAGGTTGTTCTCTTAGATACAACATGGTATATTAGTCTGTAACTATAAAGCCAGCTGGCTCTGTAGTGCTCAGTTTGGGTTGGGAACAGGCACATCAGAGGTAACTGAATGTTTTATTTCTATCTGGGCATTTTTAGTAGATGATCTTAACTTTTAAAATTTGTTTTAGACTTGCTTTTATTTTTAAGCTTTGTTTCCTTCCTGGTTATTAAAGTGATAGATACCTATCTTGGAAAAACTGGAAAGTACAGAGATATATTTAAGAAGAAAAAAATTATCCATAATTCTTTAACTCAAAACAAGCCACTGTGAACATTTTTGTGTATTCTTTGTTTTTTTCTATGCATATTGTACTACCTAGCTCATATTCTGTAATTGTATAACCTGATTTTTTTCACTTACAACTGTAAAGTAAGAAATAATCTTTTATTATTCATAATATGTCTATGTAGAAAACAAAATTATCCATAGACAAATTAATAAGAATTTAGTTAAGTTGATGAATTCAAAATCTATAAAAATTAGTTGCATTTCAAAAACGTAGTTGCATTTCTACACACCAGCAGCAGTTAAAAATGTATTTTTAAAGACGTTTATTATAAAATAAAAACATATTAAATATATAGGAATAAATCTTATAAGAGAACACAACTGAATGCAATGTGTGATCTCAGATTGTATCCTGGAACAGAAAAATGACATTAAGGGAAAGACTGGTGAGGTCTTTAGTTGATAGTATTGTTCCAGGAGTGACTTCCTGTTTTGATAATTTACTATGGTTATATAAATTGTTAATTTTAAGAGAAGCTGGTGAAGAATGTACATAAACTCTACTATTTTCAAATAGCTTTATTGAGATATAGTTCATATACAATTCACCCATTTATAATGTACAATTTGATAGCTTTTAGTATATTCACAGAGTTGTACAACAATCACTACAATCAATTTTAGAACATTTTCATGACCTCTAAATGAAACCCCATATCCTTTAACCATCATCCCTCAATTACCCTTTTAGTCCCCAGCCCTAGGCAATCACCAATCTACTTTCTTTCTCTATAGATTTGCTTATTCTGAACGTGTAATATAAATGAAACCACAACAATATGCAATTTTGTGTGACTAGCTTCTTTCACTTGGAGTAATATTTTCAAGTTTCAGCCAGGTTGTAGTATGTATCAATATTTCATTTCTTTTTATTGTTGTATAATATTCCACTGTATGGCTATACCACATTATCAGTTGATGGACATTTGGATTGTTTCCACTCTTTGGCTATTATGAATAATGCTGCTATAAAATTTGTATACAGTTTTTTGTGTATACGTTTACATTTCTCTCATTTCATATCTAGGAGTGGAATTGCTGGATTATGTGGTAACTCTATGTTTATCCATTTGAGAAACTACAAGATTATTTTCTAAGGTGGCTATGCCATTTACATTCCCATCAGCAATATATAAGGATCTAATTTCTTCACATATTCAACAACACTTGTTATTGTCTGTCTTTTTGATTGTAGCCATCCTTGTGGGTATGAAGTAGTATCTCATTGTGGTTTTGATTTTTGTTTTTCCAACTGGCTATTGATGTTGAGCATCTTTTTATGCGTTCATTGGCTATCTCTATGTCTTCTTTGGATAAATGCCTACTCACAGCCTTCATCCCTATCTAAATTAGGCTACTTGTCATTTTATGACTAAGTTAAAATATATATTGAAATATTGTAGATACAAATCCCTTATCAGATATATGATTTGTAAATAATTACTCCTATTTTGTGAGTTTTCTTTTCACTTTCACTTTTCAGTGTCCTTTGAAGCATAAATGTTTTTAATTTTGATGGTATCTAGTTTTTGTTTGTGCTTTTAAAATTATATCTAAGAAATCATTGCTTAATCCAAAGTCAGGAAGATTTACCCCATCATTTTCTTCTATGAATTTTATAGTTTTAGCTCTCAAATTTAGATCTTTAAACTTTTTTTAGGTTACTTTTTCTTTGTGAGGTAGGAGTTCAATGTCACTCTTTTATCATGTGGACATCCAATTGTCCTAGCACCATTTGTGGGAAAGATTCTTCTTTCCCCCATTGAATGCTCTTGGCACTCTGGTTGTAATTCAGTTGACTGGTTTATTTCTAAACTCTCTCAATTCAGTTCCATTGAGCTGTATGTCTGTTCTTATGCTGGCACCACACTACCTTGATTACTGCAACTTTGTATTAAGTTTTAAAATGGAGAAATGAGAGTCTTCTGTGTTCTTCTTTATAAATACTGTATGGTGGTGACAACAGGGAAAGGGGTGGGGGAAGGTAGCGAAGGGTAAAGGGGTTCAAATATACAGTGATAGAAGGAAATATGACTTTGGGTGATGAACACACAATGCAATGTACAGATGATATATTACAGAGTTGTACACTTGAAAGCTATATAATTTTATTAACCAATGTCACTCCATTTTATTTTGCTAATTTATGCAATGAAGCCAGTGGGATTTGATAAGGAATGCACTGAATCTGCAGATCAATTTGGGAAATATTGCCATCTTAAAAATATTAATAAGTCTTCCAATTTATGATCATGGGATGTCTCTCCATTTATTTATGTCTTCTTTAATTTCTTTCAACAATATATTTTAGTTTTTAGAGTATGAGTTCTACATTTCTTTTGTCAAATATATTCCTAACTATTTTATTCTTGTTTATGCTATTATAAATGGAATTCTTTTCTTTTCTTTTATTTTTTTGTTAGGCAAGGCAACCCTTGATTGACCTCACAGATTGCAAGGATCTTGTCAGTTTGCAATCCCTTATTTTTTATTTTATTTATTTATTTTTTATGCCTACAGCACCTGGTCTTTCTAAGTGGTCTCCCATTTAAGTACTAACCAGGCCCCACCCTGCTTAGCTTCTGAGATCTGAGGAATTATTTTCTTAACTTCATTTTTTGATCTCTAGTACCATTTTTTTGTGATTTTTCTGTAGATCTAAAATTATTTTAAAATATTTTTTTTTAAAAAAGCATGACCATATCAAATATTTGCAACAGAAACAAATATTCTGCTAGTGGGAGTATAAACATAACCACTTTAGAAAAAAAATTAGCATTATTTAGTAAAGTTGACAATGTCTATAACCTATACCTCAACAATTCCACTCCCAGAGAAACTCTTGTATATGTGTACCTGCACTGTTTAATGTAGTGAAAAACTAGAAACAACACAAATGTTCATCAGTAGTAAAAATGATTTTTAAAAATGTGTGGCGTATTCATGTAATAGAATACTAAAAACAACAACAACAACAACAACAAAACAGTAAAATAAATGAATTATAGCTACCCACAACAACAGGAATAGTCTCAGGGACGTACTGTCGAATGTAAAAAGCAAATTAAAGATGGATACATAGAGTGTGGTTATGCTTACAAAAAGGTTTAAAGACACCAAAATTAATTCAAAATGAATTAAGGATCTCAACATAAGACCAGAAACAATAAATTGCATGGAAGAAAACACAAGAACTAAAATCATGGACTTTGGACTTAAAGGGGATTTTTTTATGAATTTGACCTCAAAGGCAAGAGAAGTAAAAGCAAAAATAAATGAATGGGACTACATCAAACTAAAAAGCTTCTGCACAGCAAAAGAAACTGCCAACAAGGCAGAGACAATTATGTGAATGGGAGAAGATATTTACAAGCAACGCCTCCGATAAGGGCTTAATATCCAAAATATACTAAGAAGTCATACAACTCAATAACAACACAAAAAACAAACCCCAAACAATCCAATTAAAAAATAGGCAGAGGACCTGAACAGACACTTCTCCCTAGGGGACATACAAATGGCCAACAAATATTTGAAAAGATGCTCAACATTGTTAGCTATTCAGGAAATGCAAATCAAAAACACAATGAGATACCATCTCACACCTCTTAGAATAGCTATAGTCAACAGGACAAGTAAGGACAAATGTTGGAGAGGATGCAGAGAAAAAGGAACCCTCATACACTGCTAGTGGTACTGCAAATTGGTATGACAGAAACAAATCTAACTATGGGCAGTGAACACACAATGCGGTATATACATGACTTAGTGTTGAATTGTACAGTTGAAACTTATTGGATTTTGTTAACCAATGTCACCATAATAAAAAAAAGTGTTTAAAGAATATGAAATTAAAAAACATATTGTTTAGGAGCTAAGCATTATGCCAAAACTATAAGTAAAACAAAGGAATAATAAACACAAATTCAGGATAATGGTTACTTTTGAAAGAAGAGAGATAGTAGCATTAGGGAAGGGAACAGGAGCCTCCAGTGTTCCTTATTTTGGTAAGTACATGAGTGTTCACTATGCTATGATTTTAAAAACTTTTTATAAATTTTATAAATTTTATCTATTCAGTAAATTTTCTTAAAAGAGGGCAATGTAAATGTCTATCCATGTTTTAGAAACTATTTGAGGATATTACTATACTAAATTGTTTGATGAATATCAATGAACAGCAACTATTTCTCCATTACTTTCTATCTTGAATATGATAGAAAAGTTGAAAGACTAGTGCAATAAATACTTGATAGCCTTCAATTTGTTTCATTAATTGTTAACATTTTGTTACATTTGCTTTTTCTCTTTATTACTTTTTATTTAGTTGTTGTGGTTGCTATTATTGCTAAATAATTTAGAAGTAACAATATAATAATATTCATTAAATACTTCATTGTGTCTTTCGTAAGAGCAAAGGCATTCTCCTACATACCTACAATATCATTATTATATCCAAGGAATTGAACTAAGATATAGTGTTCTCTAATACACAGCCCACATTTGAATTTCACTAATTGTCCCAAAGCTGTGTTTTTTGTTTTTTATTTTTAGGTCTAGGAGCTAATCAAGAATTAAGCACTGCACTTAGTTGCCAGGTTTCTTTACTCTCCATTATTAAAACAGCACTCCCCTCCCACATGCCTTTTTTGTTCTTTTTGGTCTTTTCATTGATATTTTAAAAAATGCAGGCTAATTATTTTGTAGAATGCTAATTGTTTTGTAGAATTCAAATTTTGTAGGACCTGAATTTTTCTGGAACTGTCCTTGTGATTACTCGGGTTAAAAATTTTTCATAATTATACCTCATGCATGACATTGCATACTTCTCCTAGCTCATAACGTCAACCTGTCCCATAACTGCAGATGACAAAGTTTGATTAATTATGGTGTGTAATTACCAGATCTCTCCACTGTAAAAAATCTTTTCCTTTTCATAATTTTAAAAATGTGGGATGACATTTTATGACTGTGTGAATATTTGTTCCCAAATGACATTTTACCCAGTGGGGTCAGTAACCATTGACGATACTTATCAGAATCAATAATTCAATTTGTAGTGCAAAATAGGGATTCTCTAATTCTACTATTTTTCCTACATTTATTAGGTGGTGCTCTTTTGTAAAGAAAGGCTTGCTCCTCGGCCTCCCAACCCCCCCCCCCATCATGTTTTCCACCTCTTTTATTCTTTTAGTATTACTATGAACTCATGGTTTATAAAAAATAAAAAAGTTCAACAGGTTACAATTCACTGCCATCATTCCTTTTGATACTCAAAATTACCAAATTTGGCCAGTAAAATCCACTTCAAGCAGGCTGTTATGTCCTTTTGACACGTCCCCATCAATTTTCGAGTACTTTCTCATTTTTGGCACAAGGTATTCCAGACTGTTCCCACTTCAGAGCTGGGACAGTGGAGAATGGTATTTATAAGACAGGATCTGAATGCTAAATGTTCACATTGATACTGAGACATCACTGTTTTTAAGACCTTTCAGTGGAGAGAGTTGGGAAACATTTAATTTTTTCCAAGTTATGAGTTCGTACTTTTATTTTCAATTTAAATCTAAAAGGAATATTCCTTACTTTTTCCCATTCTATATTTGAGGCTCCCTTCTTTCATGTGAGAACTCTAATAATCAACAACATTAAAATATTTACCCATTTGCTCTATCTTATGGTATACACAACAATTTTAAAATGATCAGTACTACTCCCAACAACATAATGATTAAACTTCAAGATTTATTTGCAATTCTTTTTGCCTTTAGGATATATCACATTGAGATTGTACAATATGAAAACTGTGTTCAAAAAACACTTGAATTCTTTTTGGTGTGCAGTTAGTTGTGTTATCAATTTGATATGTAGTTATGTTCAGTTATTTCTGTTTGCATTCAATATGTTTCACACCATCATTTTAATTTTTTGAATATGTTACTCATTTATAAGAATCAAAAGTCAAACTATATAAAAAGTTATACTCATCCCATCCTTATCTCTTCCACTCCATATAGATAAACTTTTTCATTACTTTCTGGCTTAGCCTTCATGTTTTTCGTTTTTTGAAAATATGCACTGAGGTGTGGAATCTGAAAATGGTCAGATGTGCTGAGAAATGGCTTGTCTGAGAAAGGTCACTTTCTGTCTTCTTCATAATTTATCACAGTTCTATAGAATTAAATAAAAGTTTATATTCTAATAAATGAATAAATCTGTCATATTTTCCCAACTCAATAAAAACTGGACATCAGCAGGGCCCACCTGGGGTACTAATGGTGGCACCAAGAGATTCAAGGCCATGTCTACTTAAATACTAAATCTTACTTTTGCCATGAGTGGGAATTTAGGAGGCATAAATAACTCATTTTATGACATCTTGCAATTCATTGAGTTCTAGAACAAAGCCAGCAGTGGTTGAGAATCACTGTGTTTCCTAAAGGTGATGAATCTGAACCTTAGGGAAGGTACATCAGTCATGGACATCTCCTACGGAAATAACCAACTTGAAAGGCCCGTAGAGAGAAATCTTCTTGGACAGCCAAGGACTCCAAGTAGCTAGAGCGCAACCACTTGTCCCCCCTTTCTTCACTGAAGGTTACAGAGTCCAGATGGGCTTTGGGAAAACTTGAACCTTAGTCTGTATTCCCCTTTATGAAATTAGAGAAAAACAACATTATGTCCTCTGAGGTCATTCCTTTAAAAACTTTAAAGGAGGAACAGCAATTTTTCAACCACTTAAGGGCATTGAAAGAGAATAAAAATAAGAGCACACACAGCAAGTCCACAATACCTCATGGGCACCAGAATCAAAGGCCTTTCCACAAAGGTCAAAAGTCTGAACAAGTAGCCAGAACCCATCACCGGGAGCTCATTGTTCTGGTAAAACTGAGAATGATCAGGAGAATCTAAAATGTCCAGGTATCGTTAAAGGTGATCCAGTATTCATCCCAGTGCCCCACTCTCCTCCCTGTTTGTTTGGACAGAACAATGTTTTCTGGCTTGTATATTCTTATCCTTCGATTTTTTTTTAAATAAAGAATTTATTTCTAAATTTTTTATTTCTAATTTTTATTTATTTTTCTCATCAAGAAGATATCCCAGAGAAAAATAAAACTACTCTCAGTTTTAGCTGTTCATCTTCTCTGTGGATCAAGTTAATTTCTACGAAAGTGTGGTATGCCAAAATATTCTAATAGTTAAAAGGATATGAAAATCAAGAAAATAATAAATCATGAGAGCACTCTGACTTTTTAAGTATTACGACAGCAATGGGTATTCCTTTACCCAGGCAATCTCTTTTCAGCAAATAAATAACCTAGGAATTGAAATAGCTGGTTAAAATTCCTGCTAATCACTTTTAGTGTCCATTGCATAGGCTGTCCCTCTTTCTTCTGGTGGCCCTTCTATTCTTCCCATGAGGGAGAGTTCTTGATCTGGGTTTGGTGAGACCTGTCTGTATGGGTATATACTGTTGTGCTCTGTGTTTGGATCAAGGAGGGAAGCAGCACTAGATCTGCACAGAAGAGCATGCTGAACACACAGATACAACTTCAGAGCCCTGTGTAACTGACAGAGAGACCTGATAAATATACATCTCAGGCCTCTCCTCTTGGCTAAAGTAGATTTCTGGAATGTGGTTTTGATGACTAAATTTGACTACCAAATCTTAAATATTACTTCTATATCTTTTTTTAAAAAAGAGATTTGAACTAAAAATTCAACAAAATGTTATAAAAATTCCATTTGACAAATATTGTCTGCTCTGTCATAGACAGGACAGAGATGTTCCCTGAATATTTTACTTTCTAGTTGAAGACAAAGAGCCTTAATAAACACACAGCCACAACACAGTATTGAGCCCACGGCAGGAGAACTGCAGGGTGCAGACAAACACTGGTGCATGAGTTGAGGAAGAAAGGCTGGGAAAGAGTGTGTCCTGGAAGCCAAAGAAACTTTAGTGTTAGGGGAAGGAATGGAGGTCACTTGTACTGTCAAGAGTTCAGATAAGGACTGAAAAGGTTATTGGTAGCACTGGTGAGAGCCGTGTAAAGGTGGGGGTGGGAGGTGGAGGCCAGTTTCCAGGGTGTGTTGACCGACTGGGAGATGAGGAAATGAAGATCACTAACAGCAGGCAACTCTCTCAATGAGTCTGGCAGTTAACTAGAAGAGGATGAGCTAGAGGGTTAGGGAGGATTAACAGAGGCTTGTTTTGTCTTTGAGAGAGGGGTGCAGCTTGAAATGAATGCAATGAGTCCCAGGAGAAAAAGAAGTTGAAGGTGGCAATGAGAGAAGAAATAATAGTATGAGTTCCCTGAGAAGAAGTGGCAATTAGAGCAGGGTCGGAGAATCAGGCATACATAGAGGAGGGCAGCTCTTTCACTGATCAGGAGGGAAGGAGGAAAGATGACATGTATACAGTTGGGAGGAAGAAGTTTTTATCTAAAGTTTTCTTCTTTTGGGGGTGGGAGAGGAGAGAGGTTGGTGGCATGGTCATTTGCTAAGAGAGAAGGATGAGGTCAGAAGTTTGAGTGACATGGAATCTGCAATGGCCACTGTGGAGAATGGGAGAGAGATCCAACTAAACCATAAAAAATTTATGATAGTATCAATTGGAAAAGTTGATTTTTATTCCTCCACAGTGTATGTAGCAAAAGAGTTTGTGGTCTGACATTGAGGATATTAAAATTAATGATTCCAGGATCCAGCAGGGTCTGGATATGACTAGGGAGCAGGGGACTGAGGAGGAGCGGAAGGCAAAGGTGTTTGAAGATAAAAAGCCTAGGGTATTGAGAAGCTAGGGTATTGGCTGCATCGTCTATCTGGATAGGAAGTACATCCAGATGGTGGCAGATTGGGAGGCAGGGAAGACTGTGAGCCAGGTGCCAACATCTTCTATAAACCAGAGGAGGGCACTGGGAAGCTAGCTACTTAGTTGGAAATTGACTTTAAGAATACTAATTTTAGATACTTGTTCAGTTACATTTGCACAAGGAATTGCTGGTGTTTTCCTATTCCACCTTGGGACAGAGTGGTGTCCCAGCACTTCCTTCTCTAGGATCCCCTTCCCTGCTGCCTTTGTCAGTGCTCAAAAAATACTGCCTCTTTTCTCCTCAAAATGTAGGAGACTGACAAGAGGGTGTAAAGTTTATGAGACAAAGAAAATACATTTTAGAATGTGAAAATGCCTTCCTGCATCTTTTCACTTTCCCTTCTAACCTATACCACTGCCTTGAAATGTCCTTACATCCATTTGGATAGAAAAATCTATCTACATAAAGCAGACAAAAATGTCTCTCTGGTTCTTTTATAATGAGGCAGGTGCTGAGGTATCAAACTTGTGTCATTCCCAAGCATGATAAAACTCCCTTGACTGAACACTGCAGGATCTGCCCCCATTCATTAGGGACAAGGAAGAAGAAAATATGCAGTCACTAATACTTCCCATTTTTATCCCAATCGCCTTGAATTGAAAGTGGCTTGTATTCTGACTGCACCGATACCCTAGTATTCTAATTTACAGAATGTGGGGTCTCCTAAATTAGAAAAATTATGCTATAACAACAATAGTTGTTAAATGACACTATAATATAAGTATTTCTTATAGTCTAAAAATTCCTTATGCTTTTACAGTGACCACTCCCCCAGTTACAAGTCTATTTTGGACAAACTTTTAAATGTTTAATCCATTTCACTTATGTTTCTCTCTGCCTCCTTTCCTTAATTAGAATGTAGGTAAGGTATCAAGTGCTTTGCCTTAGTGCTGGTTCTGCAGCAACATGATGGTTTCTATTTTCACCTTTTTTTTTTTATCCAGTCACACAAGGGCTGCCAAGGATGTGGCCTTTTTGCATGCTCTGGCTGCTTCTCCTTGCCTGGTGCTTTCTCTGGCAGGCTGGCTGCTGAAATGCTCCCTTTAGGGAAAGGCAAATGGAACCACAAAGCAGAACACTTGGACACCATTTCTCCCTCTGATTGTCCTT
Organism: Eidolon dupreanum; assembly: GCA_028627145.1. Classification (NCBI taxonomy): domain Eukaryota; kingdom Metazoa; phylum Chordata; class Mammalia; order Chiroptera; family Pteropodidae; genus Eidolon; species Eidolon dupreanum. The sequence goes on along the minus strand of CM053504.1, from coordinate 52,776,653 downwards.
CTTTTTCCTCCCTTTAGACCTCCATTCAAACATTAGTTGAGCACCTATTTCTTCCAGGCCCGAGAGAGGTACCACATCAGGCACTAGGCAAACAGATGAAAAAATGGTTCTTGTCCCCAAGGTACTGCCCTCTGTGACCTTATGCAAATGCTCTCCTTGATTCACATGGCAAAATATGAGGAAACTGAGTCAGATGATTTCTTGAAAAACTTTTTTGTTTTCATACCTGTAATTTTTAAGAATTGTATTAGTGGATGACCTGCTAATTACTTACTCTTCTCTGGACAATTTCTCTATACAATTTAACATGCTTATGGTCCTTCCTGTTCTACTTATCAACTGTTATGTCTTCCAAGAATATGAAGATATTTAAATATCAAAGCAAATAAATTTTGGTGTTATGTTGTGGAATACTATACATTCATTAAGAATGATGCTTACAAAAGCTTTTAATGACATGAGAAAATGTGCATACTATAATGCCAAGTGAAAAAAACAGACACAGGCAGAGAAGAAAGCCTGTATTAAATCATTTATTAACACCGAGATTTTAACAGTGGTCACCCTTGAAAGGTGGGATTATAAATGTTTAAATGGTTCTACTTTGTTTCTTTTATTTTTCAAATAAAGAATACCATAACGATGTTTTTTTCTATAATAAAAATGAATTCTTTTAAAATATATAATTGTTTTTGCAGTAAAAATTTCAGCATGTATGTAAAAACCAGGTGTGAATAATTTTTAAAATATGCTTTGTTTTGAATTTTCTAAATCTGTCCATAAAATTAATTTTTCTGGATTCCAAGCTTATGTAAATAGTCAAATTCTGGTACTTTTCTGAAGAGTGATAATCTTAAAATACTCACTTTAGAAAAATCTGAGGGTACTGAGAGGGAAAATGATTTTTTTCATCTGTCTAAAACACAAGGTTTTATTTAGAGTCTGGCATTTATTAAGAGAGGTGAAAGTACAGGTCATCAAGAGGTTATTTTGGGCAAGGACTCTGCAGAGAGCACAACTGCTGACCATGGATGATTTCACCACTTGAAACAGGTGCTATGATGTGTTCACTCAAGCATGGTTTGGGATATCAGGTCACAAACCCAGGAAGGCCACAAATGCCAATTGGTACAAATAAAACAGCTGTAAGAGAAGGTGCTTCCTCCATGTTATGGAGGTGGAAAATCCACAAGAAATACAAAATTCAGTTAATGCTTGGTGTGACGAAAGCCCATCCATTTCCCTCCATGGAGGGGGCAGAATGAAAATGCAGAAATGGCCAGTAGTGAAAGAACCTAGAACTCACTCAGGTTTCTGAGAGAGCCATAAGAGAAGTTAGATTTTCTCCGGCTAACCACCTATAAATCAATCCAATAGGTTTTGGTAACAGGCCAACATGTCATATTGTAACTTGTCATTCAGAATTTTAGAGGTTAAAAACAAGATTGCACTGTTATCCAGGCACTTGGACCTCCAGAAGGCATGGACCTTATGTGTCAGTCACAGTCACTAAGAGATGTTAAAGATGTTTAAAAAATCTATTGTCAGTCAGCTCATCTGGACCATGGAACTAACAACAAAAGATTTCTTATAGTGCTGTGCTACTCAAAGTGTGGTCCTCCGACCAGCAGCACTAGCATCTCCTGGGAGCTTGTTAAAAATGCAGAATCTGGAGTCTACCCAGTCCCACTGAACAGGAATCTGCATTTTAATAAGCTCTCAGGTGATCCATATGAACACAAGTTTAAGAAGTACTGTACGATAGGCATGAAAACATATAAACTACACTTGCAGTTCCTTTGAATTTTTCTGCTTCGTACCTATTTTCGAATATATTGAAAATAAACATTTCTACTATGGCAAAAGATTCATCCTCCAGCTAAAATCTGTGTGTGTGTGTGTGTGCACGTGTGTGTGTGCACACACACACATGCACACGTGTTTCTTCCAGTTAAGGTGTTCAGAAGAAACCTTGACGTGATTTCCTTTTCAAACCTACTTTACAAAGGCAAGTATTTTGAACTGTCCCAATTTTCTAAATTCTTTACTGCTTCTTATAATCTTAAGCAAATTTTCTGTTTGAAAGGGATATTATTTTCCACAGGCTTCTAGAATTTTTGTTCCTTACCTTTTTATATTTTCTGGGAAAATATTTTTCCTCTATACTTATTCTCTTAAAGTCACTAGGAGAAATTCCAACTTCTCCTTGTTGACATGGGGGATGGTGTTCTGATTTCTAGATTAAAAATGTGCTGGTAGTCTACTAAATAAACGACTAAGAATCCACCTGGGGGAATGTGACCTATCCAAGTCATAGAAGGAGTTCAGGTGGCACAGACCCCACCATTCCTTGCCTTGAGGAAATTTCTCTTTATAAAGGAGCGACTAGTTTCTAGTCCACTGATGACGTTATGGACTTAACGGTCTTAGGCAAATGTGTACATCAACTTACCCTTGATCAAGAAAGGAAAAGGCCAGAATACTTTGGGGGAAAACTTACAAATAAATTTGAAGTAAAATTTAAAGTGCTCTTATGATTTTTATTACTGTAAAAAAGGATTAAAGTTGTAATATAAACATTTGGATTAAACAGAAGAAAGAGGCAGAGGGAAACGAAGGCTGGACCTAGGTAGAGATCTCTTTGAAAGTTTGATCTTACCTGATTGTCGAATCCGTTGAAGAGTTTGCTGAACCAGAACCTCTGATCTTGGGACAATAATGATGAAGTCTACTTTGCTGAAGTGGCCGAGGTCCAGGCTCTGACTGCCGCTGTCGGCTATAGCACACACCTGGGATAGAAGTTTTCTGGCAACTGTAAGCTGTGGTTGATAAATTTGGAAGGGTTCATTATCTAAATCTAAAATAAAAAATGTAATAAGAACAAGATTAATTCACTTCTGCGATGGTCCCTATGAATCCATATAGGGACCTATAATACACACACCACAGTAATGCTCCATTACCAAGAATCCTCAGTTTGTATTTTTACCACTATTGAGTTTCAACAGATTTGCCTGTTTTCCCTGAAAACTTGGCTGAAAGGGAGTGCTCAAAAGTGGATGTGGTAATTTTTATTTTAAAATCAATTGTCTCACAAATCACTAACTCAACACCCCTCCCTCACCCAGAAATGGGGGGTGGGGTGGGGTGGGGTCAAACCACAGTCTCACAGCTGGAGCCAGGACTCATCTCTGGAAAGAGTCTCCAGTTTTCTTTAGGACTATCAGCACAGGTCAGATGCCCCAGCCCAGACCCAGTTCAGGGACGGAGGCAATGTCCTAACCATAATAATGCTGAGTTCCTTTGAGCTTTTCTGGATGGCACCACAGTCATCATTTCCTCTGCAGGAAGTCCACTGCAACATGATTTAAAATACTCCTCCCTCTGACTGTATAACATAGATCATGGAGACACTACTTTCACCCTTTTCACACTTGACTTTGCCAGTGCTTGTGACCTGGCAGATCTAGGTGACTGTGGTCAACTAAAGTGCTGATGCCTGTACGATTTGAAGAGACCTGACTCATGACATGGCCAGCTGGCCACTCAATAGGTGACGTATTAGAAAGACATTGCCCAGATACTCTAAGCGTGCCAGAAGCTTTTTATTACAAGTTATAACCAAGCAATCAATCTCTTACACGTGCGTGTACTCACATGATGAAAGAGGCTTAGTCAGCTAAATGCTTGAGCAGGCAACATCTAATATTCTTTAAAAGGCTGTTTTTATCAGGAACATGTGTGGAATTCTGACTGGTACACACAAGGTCCCAATTAACCTGTGTTAATTAATGTTCTTTAAGATCAAACTGCAATGTGACCAATGTAAAGAGATAGTCACGATGCCCCAGCCACCATGGTGCCCTGACAGTGGGTATTATACAAGTGGGTCTCCCTACTGACTGAAAGAACCCATTAGAAAAGCCCAAAGTTGCAACTTTTGATAATAGACCAAGTGTTAATGACCCACAAAATTACCTATCAAAGTAAGTCTGTCTTCTGATCATTTGGCTGTTATTTCTTTCATTTTGAAGGTAAGATGGGTGAGGACTAACATAGACAAAGGCATAACTGTAAAATTTAGCAAATTTTGAAGTTTGAAGAAACCTAAAAATATCTTTAAGCAATGTTTCTGAAACAAGTAATCAACGATATATATATGGGAATCTGTAAGTCCTCTGAGCATTTATAAATTATAATTTTGTTAGTAATTTGAAACAATATAAACACATTTTAGATCATCTGGATGATCATTTTATTACCAAATAATGTCCAAAAAAGTCAAAAAAATCTATTGCTTGTATTTGCATTTGTTTTTATGGCTGAAATGATGCTGAGTCATGCTACTTTTATTGCTGAGGCAATCCTAATACATAAATGATGCATTCCTATCAAGGGGAGGCCAAAAGGCTGTCAGCAGCAGCTTATACGGATCTGTTTCGTACCTATCCTTTCTCCTGTTCTTTTTTGTGTCCTTTCCTATGGTGTTCCTATCAAACAGGAAAATGGGGAAGAAATCTGAACCCAAAGGAATCCAATTCAATGACTGAACTCCTTACCCATGGTCCCACCATGCCTCTTTTCATCCCAGGGGCTCTTTATAGGGCAGGTGATATTTTGCTATTGCTGTTCTGTCTGCCAGGAAGGCCTCACTACTCCTGAGTATGTGTGTTTTACATGTCAGAGAGTACTTGAAGGGAGTGGAGAGCCAGCTGCCCTGCACAGACTGCAGTCTAGACTCTTTCAAGCAGTTCTTTGAAGCCCTCAGCAAGCGCTGACAGCTCTCTGGGCACAGCTGGTAGAGCTAAGGAAAGTACATCAAGGATCCAGGAATCTTTTGAATAAGAAAAAAGACTGCTTAAAATAAAGTCTTTGATTTTAATTCTAGGAGTTATTTACTAAGAACAAGGTGTTTGATACAGGCCATGTGGAAAGGCATTTTGAATTTGAGCCAGATTTATCAAATAGATAATGAAGAGAAGCCTGTCATAGTCTATGACTTGAAGCCAAGACCTCGAAATCTTCACAATGACTTAGCCTCTATAATGTCTGTCCTGAGGGCTAATTTCCTGCTTTTGGTCTGAGGTGACATTACCCAGGTTTTGTGTGGGAATCATAGCAGCAGCCTCCTGAGGTGACACATATTCATTAAGGTCTCCATTGAAAGGGGTAACCACACTGTCTCCTCTTCTTTGTTGTATTTTTTCTAGCAGCTTGTCCAGGTCATCACCTGTTACAAAGTAAAGATTATAAGGAATGATATGTTTGTATCATTCTCCAAGTTGGTCTATTAAGCTGGGTTCTCATCAAATTTGTCAGTCATCCAGCTTCTTATGTCCAAATTTACACCTGGCCATCCCTATTGCCAGAGCTACCCTCGTTTATATTGAGCTTATTACAATTTACATGCTTTCACGTGCTGTATCTGTCTCGACCTCCATAACATTAAAAGCAGGCAGGATAGGATCATTATATCTCCATTTGACATATTAAGAAACAGGTCTGGGGAAAGAAATTTTCGCCCAAGTTCAGACAGCAAAATAGTGGCTGAGCGGAGGCCTCTCATTCTAGTACCCCTATGCCTTCCTCTGGACCCCCTTGCTGTGTCAGTCACAAAACAATAAAAACTATTCCAAATGAAGAGAGGCCAGCAGGCAAGCTTAAACTCCACACTTATCTTCTTGACAGGCTAAGATTTAAATTCAGAAAATCACGCAGGCAGGGCTGGCAGTGTTGCTGAATCCTACAGCCACTCACCTAACGATGTGGTTTTGAAATGCGATGCCAGGAAACTGACCTTTCCTGTGATGAGCTCATAACTTATTTCTTTAAAAAACTCACTTGTGGTGAGCATGCTCTCTGCCAGAGCTCTGGACTGATGCTGACCTGCAGAACAGAGGGAGAGAATGTGATGTGCCGGAGAACACATGCTCACTGGGACATGATTTATAATAGCAAAAACTGGAAACAACTGAAGTATGTAACTATAGGGACCCAGTTAAGAAAATTGTAGCACTTAAGAAAATGGTTAATTACATGTCATTTGAAGTGACAATTTTAAACAGAAAATGATTATAATATAATGTTAGGTGATCAAGGGAAAAAATGATATACCTTGTTTGTAACTGTGAAAACATACCATACCTGTGTTTAAAGACTAGGGAGGAATTCAAAAACCTTTAAAAATTGTGTTTGCATGTTTATGATTAACACCTGTCTTAAGAATGTAAACTTATGTTGTTAAGTTGATTTTATAAGTGAAAAAAACCGTAATATATGATACTTTCTGACGAAGCTTTCTGAAAGAGACATATATCACAGAGAGATGGGCAGGCAAGTTTTGCCAAAGTGAGGCAGCTTGGCCTCTTTGGTAGGAAGAGGTGAGAGCCATTCACTAGAGAAGAAAAGCAAAATTTAGTTCAAACAGCTACTCAGGATGGTGTCTGATAGAAAATTAGCACAAGAAATAAAAATACATATTGTACTGTATCAACTTTCTGAACTTTTTCTTTAGCGTCAATATTATAACATTAAATATCCTCTTCAGTGAGGAGGTGAATATGTGAGCTAAGTTTCTGGCAAATTTGATTAACTGGCTTAGGCCACCTGTGGCAATGGCTTTATCACATGTTGGAGCGGTAACATTTCCCAAACCTTTTAAGAACAGAAGTTACATGAGACAAGGGTATCTGTTACTAGGGTATGCTTTGAAATAATGCTCCCACAACCAGCTGACAGAAACACTAGCCAAAATAAGGGCTACACAAATCTGATCTGAGGAGAAAAGGAAAAGTTAAAATTAGGAAGATGAACCCAAGTGGGAACACTTAACCAAAGATTAGTTGCATGGATGCCTGAAATACCCAATAAATATTTTTCAAATGGACAGATAATTGAATGAATGGATTAAAAAAAAAAAACAAGAAATATTACTCACCTAGTACTACCACACAAAATTCATTTCCTCTGATTTTCGATGCGCAAATTGCCACAACATAATCTGGTAGCCTTTGATAGTGTCTCGTTTCACTGAGAGTCCTCAATGTCTCTGAAATGCCCTCCGCCAAAGAGTTTTGGGTCACAAGCACATGAACCAAGTCTTGAGATACGCTGGCAATTAATCTAGCAAGCCAGGGGAGTTGTCCTGGTGACACAGGTGTACACTGAGCACCCATCTGCAGGGCTCTCTCTCTCAGAGTAAATTCCTGCATAGCTTTCAGCATAATTTGCTCAAATTCTTCTCTGAGAGGTATCTGATCAGGACCTAAATTGAAGAGAATTACAGCTAAAATTTTTTTAAAAATCACAGCTAGAAAAGAGAGACCCACATCAGTGTGCAGTCCTTCTAAGGCCACCATACTCCTACTGGCAAATAAACTTTATCCTGTAGTGGCCACAAGTATAGAGCCCCTACTAACCATTTCATATTGGGAAATTACCTTCTCTCTCTGCCTCAATATATTTTTAAAATGCAGGCTTCTGTTCTCCTTTATTCTAATCTTGATATATTTAAAAGAAGATGTACTCAGAGATTGTATTAATTCCACCGTACACCTTGGGAAATGGTCATTGAAAGTGGCATATTGCCTGACCTATTAAACTTGTTACTATGGAAATGGTCAATGACTAATGAAGTAAGATGCTAGCTAACCTACTGGTGTATAATCAACTTTAAGTTTCACTCATTTCTCATTTTATTCATAGGTACCATGTAAAACATTTTCATGTATTGCCTCTATATCTAATTTTGAGAATACCATCCATAGGAAATTAAGTTTAATTACTTTTCACTCCTAATTTATATTTAGGTAGCCTCACACTTTCCCAAGATAGAGCATGCTCTCATCACCTAGTTATTCCCCAGCATTCCAGGTTGTTAAGTATGGCATGTAGCCCTCTTCCCCAGGCATGGTTGTGGCTAAGCATCTACGGGTGACCTGTGGCCTCTGGAATTCGGGAGATTTTGTTTCTCTTATTCTCTTTAGAAACTCAACCAGTCTCTAGGATAAAATAACCAAGTCAATGTTCGACATCCAAGTAACACAAATGAATTCCTACATTTAGTTTAAATTGAAACTAGTGACACCATGTTAACTTCCGTTGTTCAGTTATTTCTTTTGCTGTGCAGACCCAAGATTTGAAACTCAGGCTCCCATAAATAGATACAGACTCCTCAGGGTCTATGATCTGAGATTAAGCAATAGCCTTAGAACTCAGGGCAAGCAGCCCCTGTGGAAACATACAAAGGATAGGAGACTGAACTTCTATGTGGGAAGGAGGCACTGTGAGTGAGTCAGAACTCTTTCCTTTGTTTAGCAGGAGCTTAAGTGGCCTTCCTGGCTCCTACCCATCTTCTCTGGGAAAGTAAGAAAATGAGGTTCAGTAATTTTTAAGATAGGAAAAAAATTAAATAAAATATTATACATTTTAAAAATAAGCAACTTGGAGAAAGTTTTGCCAGGATTGGTTGGAGGCCAGAGGGAGGTAAGAGAATGACATCTTAATAAACTTTTCTCTTCTCTACATGGAAAGAGGGCCAGAAAATTGCACCACTTACATTGTGTTTATATTTCTTATGTCCTCCCCAATCACTTGCTAGGGGGAGATGGCTGCTTCCAGGGAGCCATCAGTGCATCTGATCTTCATTTAGCTTTATCAAATTAGCATCATGATTAGTGGTCACTAGGTACACACTTGGTAGTCTGCTCAAAGTAGATAGATTCGTACTGACCGTATGAAATGAAGGGAAGGTAGTCATCTATTTAAAGCATTATTCCATCAGAACAAATGACAACTCAAAAGCATGTGGCTCTGATTACCTGCAATTTCCTTACTGCCTCCCACAGACCACCTGAAGGCTCAGAGGCCTGGTTAATGGGTGTGTCCATAAGACCCACTCGAAACCATGATTGAATAATATATTCTATTAGGCAGCATAATTAGTTTCAAATATAAAGGCATTTAGGGAAAATAATTATCAAACATGTTCACAGCATTCTCTGTTGCCTTAAAACTCACTTTTATACAAGTCTGACTGAATTACTGTTAGGAACTGAGAAATGAAAAATGTATCAAAGTTTAAATGAGGTAAGAGAGCTCTTAGTAAAATGGCTTGCTTCCAATAACCTCCCATTTCCTCATCCTCAGCCTTTATAGCTAAATTGCAGGAGCCTTTTCTCTATATTTCAAATACTACTTGATAATAGTAATTTTGCTCCTTCAAGTAACTAAGCTTAACTCAGGCATCATTGTGATGGCTTTCCATATAGAACCACCTTAATGGGAAAAGACAAGGTTCCAACAGACTCAGAGCCTAAGAATCTATGGATTTGCTAATTTCATTATCTACTTCAAAAGATTTTCAGATTGCAAAATAACAGTTTTTTTTTTTTTAAGTGACTCTAGTGGAAAAGCCTGTTCCTTCTGAAGAAGTTTGCTTTTCTTCTTTAGTTACCTCTAGGTAACTGAGCTGTCAAAGTATTAGACCTGTCTTTTTAGAAGTTTGGTTTACTTTTTAAAATGTTTATCTATAATCTATAGCATATATGAAGATATTCTCTTTCCCTTTTTTAAAACCTCTGAAGGCGAAATAAATAAATTGTATTGGTGTTTTATTTCATCATTACAACACCTCTATGATCTACATATATTTTATAATCCTCAGTTTACAGATAAGGACACAGAAGTTCAGAGACAGTAAAGAAACCTTGCCAAATCAATTAGTAGGGTCTGTGGCTGGGATCTGAACCCAGGTCTCTCTGGCTCCCAAGACCCAGCTCTTAGCATTTGTCTCCACGCTTTCCTGACCAAATAAATTTTAAATAATTCAAGGACTCTAGAAGAGTTAGTTATTGAAGAAAAATGTCCCAATGCACACAAATTAGATTAAAAAAAAAAGAAATAGCTGCTCATGTACATTAAGAGACATAATTAATTGCTTACAAGTAAAACTCTGGAGAGAACAGATACTGCAGGGCAGAGAAGTGTTTTGTCTAATTGCATGGAGGTTTTTTTTTTTATTTTGTAAGGTAAGAACTTTTAGTAATTTGAGGGAAGATATTTTGTTTCGACCATTTAGTCCATTGAATTAACTTGGACTTTGACTTTTTAAAATTGTTATTAATATTGAAAAATATGCTAAACTGATTGACTTGGTTTGCTATAACAGTATTATTTTATATGTCCTACTGATTCTGGATACATCTAAAGCTCTTTTAGATCTTGGAACATAGTGAAAGTCAGTATGTAAAAATTAAAATTATGACATCAAATGAGCTACAGACACAAGTGTTTTTTATAATTTTATTACCCACTAATAAGCATGATTAGGAAGTCCTGAGTTTATCATGAAAATGGCTCATGAGATAGTTGAAACCTTGCAAGTTTCAAAAGCCCATGTCAAAGCTGCTCCCATGTCAAAGCAGACCTTCTGGCTCTCAGGGCACCAAGAGCCACAGCTGCCAGCTGATGCTCCAAACACTGAATCTGGCCCACTGAAACATTCTTTTTTTAAACATTATTGAGCCCAGTGTTTTCATTTGTCAAAAGCGAAATATTTTCAAATATTAAAAAAATTCACAGGAGTGCAGATAAAATTTTTTAGGTGTAATTTTATATCTTCAGCATCTTCCTAAGTAAATCAGTAGCCTGAAGTCCTAGAGTGAGTATATAATTAGGCTGCATATTAGATGGCCTACTGCAGTTTGCAAAATAAAGGACATTGCAATGTAAATGTTGCTGACTCACTACAGTATTGTCAAGGCACCTGCATATACCCACTGTGGGGCTCAGAGGTTATATCAGATAGAGGAAGTGAAGGGTTCATGACTTATGTGTCCCCCTTATCCTAAAGCCTAGAGAGACTTCCAAGGAGGTCCAGTTATTACTACCTCAACGAAGGAAAGAATTATGGGACTACATCAAAGTGGTATAGCTGGAGAAGAAAAAAATGGGTGCAGGGACAGCAGATAAACAAGATAAAAAGGCTAACTGGAAAATAATTCTCTAAGGCAATGACTACATTTGCATTCCAAATGGCAGTTGCGCTTTCAGAAAGGTGGCTTGGCCCGACTTCCCAAGGAAAGGTGCTGTGGCACAGCCCTTTGAAGTTCTGTCATCAAATCCTTTGGAGACCTCAGGACCACTATGACACTGGACACTAGGTGGAGCAATTTCTCTCTTCTGGAACCCAAAGAAAGAGCCAGAAGCCAGGGAGGAGAGATCTCAGAGAAATGGGGGTGGGTGTGGGGGTAAATAGGCAAGTGGTGAAAGGAGAGAAAATGAGTGAAAAGGAAGTGGGGGAGAGGAAAAGGAAAGTCATAGCGAATGGGGCTGAAGGAAAACAATGTCAGAAATGAAAGGGAATGTAAGAGACAGGTGGATTAATGAGAGAAAGTGGAGAAAGAAAAAAAGTATCTTAAAAAAAAGAATAAAAACCATCACCATCAAATGATTATTAAAAATAGCTTACCTAGCCGCACAAGATACTGTATCGTCAGAAGAATCATGTTTTCCACACTCAGGAGTTGGCTGCCAGTCAACCCTAACTGTTCCAAATCTTTGTTTTCCAACTGTGGAATCTTGTAGCAATTCACCAGCAGCGGACTCACAACAATGTCACCAACATTTCCATAGAAATAGGGTAAAGTGCCATAGCCTGCCCCAAAAGAAGCAGGTCAATAAAGTTCAACATTTCCTTTTGAGGTCCAACCAGGTACACTTGCTCAATTGGGATCAAAGATGCTCAACAAAGTTCCCTGCCCTCGGAGATGGATGGCTACCAAACAAATCACTCAAACATATCAATACTAGAGAATTCACTCAGATGCTCCAAATTTTCCCCTTACATTAAGTCAGATGAACGAGAAGCAAAAATACTAAAAAATATTTATCTGTCTCCCACAGAAAGGACATGTTAATATCATATGTCTGCTATAAAGGACTGATGAGAGTTTGCAAAACATCTCCATATCCTTTGTAAAACTGCAATGGTAAAATATTTTCTGATAAAATTCTTGATCAAGTTTCTTTTCAGATAAGAAGTCAGAAAAAAAAAGACTGTAACAACATACTTCACTTCCAGAGGTTTTCTTTAAAAATTTGAAAAGCTAAACTCATTGATCAAAAGCAATATTCCGCCAGTCACAGGCACTTGGAGGTTTTACTCCTCTTGCTATCTTAGCTATTTTTTGTTATGTTCTCTTCATAACATCAGCCAACAGCTTCAAGTTATCTTAGAAGTTTACAGGACAAAAATATGTTACAATAAAATATACCCTGTTCTGGTGGTCTGATAGGACAGTCTCTCTTTGAGTCTTTCTAAAAGGCAGACACCAAGGTCCCCATGTTTTATGTATCTTTCCAAGGCTTACTTGGACTATGCATACAAGTCAAATGTTCAATAAGAACTTCCTGACATATAGAATGAAAACAACGGGACTCCTCCAATGCCTACAGATCCAGGATGAGTGGATATGGGAGCCTGATAAAGGACAGGGTTTGAAACAAAACCATCCATGTCAGGAGGCTCAAGCCAACTGCAAGCTGCAGATAACACCTCACATAGACATATCCAGAAGACCTAGTGTGGCTTAAACACCCTATCTGTTAAGTCCCCAAGGTAAAGCAGGCAGTCTCTTTCTGGTCTAGGCTAGCCCTCAAATGAGGGGACCCTTGAGTGGGTATGAAAGGCACTTAGTACTAGAATATAGGGACTCCTAAATTTCAGATCTGCAACCCTGGGGACCTCTTGGTTCTCCTGAGTGAGGCCTACTAGCTGGCTCAGCTTGCTTCTTTTCTTTGTGGTTTGGCTCCCTTTGACTGAAATGTTCCCTCTCCCATCTTGTTCAGTCTTACCCTAGGTCCCACTCAGGACCTAGCTGAAATACCACCTATGAGAAGTCTTCTCAGACTCCTTTAAGGAGGAGTGAAGCTCCCTTTCCTCTGAGTGCTTGTAGTTCTTGGTTGTGAACCTCTACCAGCTCAAGTATCACAGAATGTTGTAACTGTTATTTATATAACAGAATCCTTCACTAAATAGTGCTCCCTGTGGGTCAAAAGATTGCCTTATTCCCAATTTCTAGTCATATGTTTAGTATAGAATGAAGGAGCTGACTAATAAAAGCTGAAAGAATCAACAGATGGACAAATAAATACACTTATGAATACGTGAAAAAATACACAATCAAAGCAATGGAGAAATACTCCTAGATTCCAGATGACACAGGCACCTTGGAATTCCTTTGCCTTACCTATCAGAATTACTGGTCTAACTCCTGAGTTACTCAGCAGGTTTTCAGGAACAATTACAGTTTCCCCTGCAGGAATGGGTCGAGGTTGTAAAATTCCAGTTAATGGGGTCTGTGGAACTGGGGCAGATAAAAGGGACTCTGGAAAAAAAGTTGTTTGACAAGAAGGATTAGACATAAAAGCTAAAGGCAATACAACTGAAATCAACACAGTGTTAACACTTTTAATATGGACATTTTGGAGGTCCAATGTTTTTTTTTTTTTCCTCATTAAAGTAATTCATGTTTATTATATAAAATTAGAAGTGAGAAAGACAAAAGGGAAAAAATTAACCATTATCACATCATCTGGCGGTAACTACTATTTAGAATTTTGATAGTTTTTTCAGATGAAATTTTTTGGATTCTATTTTGTATCTTTCCCCAGCAGAATATCAAGGCATTATCTGCTCATTATAGAAAAATTGAAAAGTATAGAAAAGTATGAAAAAGGATCAACTGATCATAAATCAGTACTACCTAGAGGCAACCACAATAACATACTGGCACAATTCTTTGTATATATATTTACATTTGTCTGTGTTTTGTACAGCAATGTAATGAGCATTTGAACATTTAACTGTAGGCACAAAAATGGCCACAGCTTGGGTTAAAGGAGAACCAGCTGGTTTTTCAGGATTCTAGTTACAACTGAACTAACCAGGCCAGAAATAAGTATGGGTCACATAAGGAATCAGATCATCGGAGGACATATCTAACACCACTATTAGCAAAGCAAGTTCATTTGTGCTCTCTGATGGTGGGTTGGTAGCATCATGCACTATGTAAACAATGGCTTACCAATAGTATGGGCTAAAACAAAGTCAGACGGTGAACTAAGATCTTTGTGATGGCACATGTGCTTCTAAGAAAGGCAAATGAATGGAGACAAATATTAGCTACTATCAATATCCACACATAATATTGGAAACAATGGTTAGTTAAGGAAATTTATCTTCTAGGGTTCAGGGAAAGAACAAGAGTAGAAGATACCTCTGCTAATTTAAGAAAACTTAAAATCCATCTTCTATTGGGATCTTACCAGTTCTTGAAAGAGGGCGAACTGTAGGAACAGGTACAATTAAACCAGGTTGGGGGACAGGTGAGCCAGGGTACCATCCCCGGTGTCGTTTCTTTGGTGGCCCAGAAATGAACATGGTAGCTGAAAGCAAAAAGAAAGATGAGCTTTATCTGTAGTAGTAAAAGAAAGGAAAGGAACCAAAGTAATACAGAACCTTTAATTTGATTATACTTAGAAAGCCTGTCACTTTTCTAGAGGTAAAGATTAAATTAGAAAAAGTCATAGTAACAATACCACTTAACATTAGTATGCTGTTTTCCAATTTATAATTTTACCCAGATTCTTTCATTTGATTCCATCAACAACCCTGTGAAGTTGTTGGACAAATATATTGTTATACCCATTTTGTAGATGGTGAAAGGAAGGCTCAGATTTGCCCAGGGTCACATGGTAGAGAGAAACTTGGAACCCTGAACTTTGGTCAGCAAAGCCCATGGTTTTTCAAAATATGTCCTTATACACTTGATTCAATATTATTTCCTAGATAGGCTCATCCTGTAGAACCACCGAGATATTTAATCATTACTGCTCAGACCAATTATAAACTTTCAAAACATTGTATGAGAAGCTAAGGATAAACTGAGAGTGCACTGTCAGATAATTCATCATTCTGACCTCTGAAGCACTTCTTCCACAATTAAGTTGCATTATTTGAAAACTCTAAGATGAGTATTGTACCTTGGTCTCCTGATGCATAGCTAGGTCTTGGTGACAAAGAGTAATTCCCTGGGCAGGCTGGAGTGGAGCTAGATGCACTGCTCTTCCCTCCATGGTTACTGTTTCCATTAGCGCCATCTGTAGTACAGGAGAGGAACCACTCAGAACAGAGGCTGGGCAGGACACTACTATCTGTGATGCTGCAACCATACAATAAACCTCATATTCTAGGATTCAAAGAACTGATAGGACATTCCAGTTACATACAGCCAACTATAACCATCAGAGTAGTATCTTCCTTCAAATGAAATGTCACCTGAAAATAATATTGTAGGACCCCAAGAGATCTTTTAGAATCATTTTCAGTGAAATCTTTGGAGGTGATGGGTGGAAAGAAGAGAAGACTTCTTTTTTAAACTTTGTATTATGGAAATTTTCAAACATATACAAATGTAGAGAAAATAGTATAATAAGTATAACTATGTACCCACTGCCTAGGTTCAACATTTATTAACACATGGTCAATCTTGCTCTATCTATACTTCCTATCTCTTCCCCTCACCCCACATAAAACATATATGCTCTGGATTATTTTGAAGCAAACTCATTTATCATATAATTTCATCTTGAAATAATTTTATATGTGTTTCTAAAAGAAAAAGACTCTTGAAAAATGATAATATCATTATTATACTTAAAATTAACAATAATTAATAATTTCTTAACATCAAATATTTCATCAGTATTCAGATTTCACCTAATTATCTTGGAAATTATTTTTTTACAGTTGGCTTGTTCTAATTGGGATTACAAAAAATCCACACATTGAATTTAGTTGCTAGATCTCTTAAACTTCTTTTAATATATAGGATTTTCCTTCTTTCTCTTTCTTACAATTAATTTGCTAAAAACTTGGCAGAATTTCTCATTTTTTGGATTTTGCTGATTGGATATCCATGGTATCATTTAACGTCTCATCTATTTCTTATAAACTAATTGTTAGATATAGAGGCTTATTCACATCCAGATCTGATTCTTTTTGGCAAGAATATCTCACAAGTACTATTGTATATTTTCATCAGGAGGCACTTAATGGCTGGTTTTCTCTCTTCTCATAAGATCGATTGGTGGTTTCAAGAGTTGTTAGCTTAATACTTGAATTACAAAGTTGTTCATCAGCTTTTCATCTAATGGTTTAGCAACCATTAGATTACTGCCAAGATCCATAATTTCATAAATTTTTAAATGCTGTAAAAACTTGGATCTAGTTTGTTTAAATCTATAATCTTACCAGAAGGTAGATCTGCAAGAATTGTTGGACCAGCATTAGAACAAAAGTGATCTGGATAAATTATGATGCCTAACTGTGGAAAGTTTCTAAGAATGATAGGCTCTCTTTCTCCTCATTCTTCTTCTACCTCTCTGATCATTTCTTTTCCTTAAATTCTGGAATTTTCTAGGATTCTAGCCTTAGTTCACAGCTTGCCTTATCCTACATTTCTCCTGGTGATTTAAATCACATATTATTTACCCTGGTGATTTTAAGCACATATTACTGGTGACTCAACTCTATACTATCAGTTCTGATTCTTTCCTATGATAAATTAAATGACTTTTAAACAGCTCTCCACTTGGTTATCTCATAGGTATCTCAAACTCAACATGTCCAAAATCAAACTCACAGTCTCCTCCTGGGAAACCTGCTCCTCCTTCTGTATTCCCCGTCTCAAGCAATAGCACCATTAGAAAGATGGACATAAACCGAGACCCCTTTTACTTCATGCTCACTTTGGTCAGTCAAGTCCTGCTGATTTTACTTCCTGAGTATTTCTCCAATCTCTTTCCTCCTCTCCAACCTATTATTGCCCTGAACAAGGATCTCATCATTTCTCACCTAGACTACTGAAATGACTTTCAACTAGTTTTCTTACCTCTTATTTTCTTTGCTGCCAAAATGATCTAACTCAAGTTCAAATAAGACCATGTACTCCATAAGTTACAGAGTAAAATCCATACTTCTTAGGTTGGTCTCCTGTAATTTTTCCCTTGTCTATGACTTGCTCACCTCCTGTCTCCTTGAGTTTTACATTTTATGGTTTTTAACAAGTTCAAAATACTATAAGTTCCTGCACGCATCATGCTGCTTCTTTCCCTTCCTTTTCCTTTCAAGTTTTGTCCTTGCATTTCTCTGAATCTGAAATGTGTTTTCCTCATTCATTTGTACAGCAATTATCAACTCGTAGTTCAAGACCAAACTCCTCCAAGAATTCATTCTTGACTAATCCCCAAAATGTTGAGCTAAAACCTCCTCTGTGCTCCCCTAGCATATTGTTGTATTTACTGCAGCTTCTTATCAGTCTATCTCTCCTATTAGGTTATAAGTGCATTACAGGTCAGGGATTGAACCTTATTTATCTTTCTATCTCCAGTTCCTCATCATAACAGGTACTCAAGAAATATCTGAGTACTAGCTCTGTCTCCTGTGTCAAATGTCATTCCTTGACTCATCTGGTTAGAACACAGAGAACACAAAGCTTTGCAAAAAAATACATTATTATAGATAGCCCCATGTCTGTCATCAATTGGCAAAGAAGCAGCTTCTGTTTTCTTCTACCAAACTGTCAATTAAATTTCACACGAGTCTTTTATATATTTACCAAAGAAATATAAGTGAGGAAAACATCACCTGCAGCAAAAGTCTTCCCTACAACCTGCAAAGATAAAGCCAGCGGCTTCACAATGTTCCTGTTCCGGGTCAGGTCCTGAGCTCCACTTAAATTGATTGCAGAATTAGTTGGATTGAGAATCGGCGAATCTTTAAAATGAAAGAAGTTGTTTAAATTAGAAACTATTTATATATACACAGGAAAGAAGTTAATTCAACAAGAGTGAGGTGAAAGAAAGCAGATTGTAGAATTACAATTTTTTTCTTGACTTATTTTAGGAAAGTCAATTTCTCTGTATTCAGGTTTTACTTTTTTTTTTTCACATATGTAACAAACACTCACTAGAAGTTACTATGTGCTGAGTGCTAGTATAAGCATTTTAAATATATCAATTCACTTAATCTCTATAAAAACTCAATGAGGTAGATACTAGTCCCTTAAATAGTGATAGTCATTAAAATTTGGTCAAAATTATAGGATATGGCATCAAGGATAGCATTATGTGTCATATTAAACTGTCTCCCTATTTTAATGAGATATATTTATCTCCAGCCACATGAGTTTCTTATTTAAAAAGTGTCACACAAACTAAGTCATTGCACTCTTGGAGAAAGCACTTTTCTCCGAAGAAAATTTGCTTTAAAAACTAGAATTTTTGGAAAAAAATGAATTAATTTACCTATGTAATACCAGGTATATCCAAAAAAAAAAAAGTTCCTATTTGGATTCAGAAAATAATTCAGCTTCAAAAAACCACATGCCATTTCAGAGACAAGCTCTGGGATAAAGACTCAAGCCAACTAGAGTTTTCTGAAATGAGTACAGACCCCAAATCCCTGACTCTACTCTGGCAGAACAGCTTAATCAATTTACATAGGAAAGTGTCAAAAGGGACTGTTAAAAATCTATGAGAGTTCGAAAAATAAAGTACTCTAAAAAGCAGGATACTGATGGTGCTACACTAGAAATCATCTAACAAATTAATATTCATACCAAAACCTGATTGCTAATACAACTAATAGGTGTTTCTCGTTAAGAACTCAAAAGATTGAAATGGTCCTCTACTGGCTCAGAAGAGTTAATGTGCCTCTCTGAGAGCCTGACTTTCCACCAGGGAGTGATTTTAAGGTCCATAGGAATTGTAGAGGCCAGCAACTGCACATACAACATTATAAAGTCACTGGAAATGGAAGACAATCCAAGTTTTTCAGATCTTAATGTAGAAATGTATAGGATAGGAATCTCAGCTAAGTTTGTAGTACCATTACACAGGTTGCTCATTATGTTTCAGGCCACAATCATATTGTTTGGAACAAGAATAGTAGCTTAACACATTAGTTTATACTTAGAATTTTATCATATTTTAACAGTCTGAGTAAACATATTGGTGAAATTTGGTTGACAAATTATGAAAGGTGGCGATTCACTTTATTTTTCCTTAACCAATGAATCCAGATTAGACCAGACTAATCTTTCAGAAATAATGAAAGAGTACAAAATGAATATACAGAAATTAATTTTCATATATAAAAACAATAGCCAATAGCTAGATAAAATGCCTAACCAATAGTTAGATAAGGAATAAGCTTAATAAGAAAAGTGCACACTACATAAAGAACACTTTATAGTATTTAATATAATGGCTGGGATTTGTTTTAAAACATTGAGGGAGGGAGAAAGATAGTAAGATTAAATAACATTGACCATGTGTTCACAATTATTGAAGTAGTCCATGGTGGTGGTTAATTATATTATTATGTCTATTTTATATGTATTTTAACTTTTCACATTAAAAATTTTTTAAATTAAAAAATACTTCTGTAGATCATGAAAAGAGACCTGAACAAAGGTCAACACGTATCATGTTGCTCAGCAGGAATATTCAATGTCAAAAAGATGGCAGTTAACCTAAGTTTTTTTTTATGCTTCAAACATTTATTTTACAAAAACTAGTTTTATGAGCTACCTTTGAACTTTATATAATAACTGCTTTATCTCAAGTTCAATCAATATCCTCAAATTTATTTTTATTTTTTTCAATTTTTAAAAATTAAGTTTATTGGGGTAACATTAATAAAATTATATAATTTTCAGGTGTATGTTATAATTTCACATCTGTATATTCTATTGTGTTTATCACCCCAAGTCCAATTTCCTTCAGCTACCATATATTTGATCCCCTTTACCCACTTTGCCCTCCGCCTAATCCTCTATATTTGATCTCCTTTACCCCATCTACCTCCCCCCTCCTCCCATACCCCCTACACTCTGGTAACCACTAGTCTATAATTTATGTCCATGAGTCTCTGTTTGTCCTGTTCATTTGTTGCTTTTAGGTTTATATCCCACATATAAATGATAGCACATGATTTTCAACTTTTTCTGTCTGGCTGATTTCGCTTAGCATGATTATCTTGAGGTCCAATCATGTTGTCGCAAATGGCAGTATTTCATTTCTTCTAATGGCTGAGTGATATTCCATTATATACACATACCACAACTTCTTTAGCCAATCATCTATTGTAAGACAGATTGCTTCGGTTGCTTCCATGTCCTGGCCACTGTGAATAACGCTGCTATGAATACGGGTGTGTGAGTATTTTTTCGGATATGGGTTTTCAAGCCTTTGGGGTAAATACCTAGTCAAGGGATTGCCAGATCATATGGTAGATCAATTCTTAGTTTTTTGAGGAACCTCCCTGCTGTTTTCCATAGTGGCAGTACTTTGCAGTATATGAGGGTTCCTTTTTCTCTGCATCCTCTCCAGCATTTGTTATTACTTGTCCTGTCGATTATAGCTATTCTAACAGGTATGAGATAGTATCTCATTGAATCTAAGTTATTTTATAAATAAAATCTGATCCTACGAAAATGTCAATAGTTTAAGATATTATTAGGATTAAGATTAGAATTATTGGAATGTTTTAAAAGTAGGCAAATTGATGTAATGTTGATATGAAAAAAAATACGCACACAAGAACAACTGGAAACATTCTGAAAAATAAGAGAAATGAGAGAAGGCTAGTACGATGATGTAATAAGACATTATAAAACCTCAGTCAATAAAATATTGTGGTCTTGGTGGATTATTAGACAAACAGAATAATGGAACAAAAAAAGACAGTGAGGAGTAGGTGCAAATACACCTGATAATTTAGTATAAGATAAAGGTGTTAGCTCAAGCAGCAATAAAGGTGAACCATTCAATAAATTGTGTTGAGGCAACTGAATATATAAGAAAAAAATTAAGTTAGACTGCATCTTACACCAAGTAACAAACAAAGTCAAATGTAGCAAAGATATATATTTAAAAACTGAAAATATAGAAATAGTAGGAGAAAACATGGGAGAGTTAATTATAACCTTGAAATGGAAAAGAACAAACTATTGATTGAAATGTAGAAGCTATAAAAAAAGATTGAGTTATTCAGCTACATAATAATAAAAAATTATGAATGGCAAAACACACAGTAGAGAGGCTGGCTATGCTAACAACAGAAAAAATATTATTACTAGAGAAAAAGGATATTTTATAATGATAAAAGCATCAACCCACCAGGAAGATATAACAATTAAAAACATATATGCACCTAACAACAGAGTCCCAAATTCATAAAGCAAAGACTGACAGAATTGAAGAGAGAAACAAGCAATTCAATAATAATAGTTGGAGACTTCAATACCTTGCTTTCAATGATGAATATAATAATTAGGGAGACAGTCAACAAAAAAATAGAAGACTTGAACAACACTATAAACCCATGAAACTTAACTGATATCAATATAACATTCCCCCAAGGAAAGTAGAAAATACATTCTCAAGTGCACAGGGAGCATTTTCTAGGATAGACAATATGTTAGGTGGTAAAAGAAGCCTTAATAAACTTAAAATAATTGAAATTATATAAAATACATTCTTTGACCTCACTGGAATCAAATCAGCAATCAATAACAGAAGGAAATTTGAGAAATTCACAAATATGTGGAAATAAAACAAAAAAATCCTAAATAACCAATGACTGAAGAAGGAATCACAAGGGAAATTAGATACCACTTTAAGATAGATGAAAAAAATCACAACATATGAAAACTTAAGAGATGATGTTAAAGAAATGCTTAAAGGAAAAATTTATAGTTATATATGCCTATATTAAAAAAGAAGAACTCAAATAAACTAACCTCCACCTTAAGAAACTAGAAAAAGAAGAGCAAACTAAACCCAATATAAGTAGAAGAAAGGAAATAATAAAAACTAGATAAGAAATGAATGAAGCAGGGAATAGAGAAACAATAATAAAAATTAACAAGACCAAAAGTTATTTGAGAAGATCAACAAAATTGACAAACTTTTCTTAGAGTGACCACAAAAAAAAAAGAAAAGATGTAAATTACTAAAATCAAGAAAGAAAAAGAGGGGCATCACAGAAACCTTATAGAAATAAAAAGAATTATAAAGGAATACTATGAACAATTATATGCCATCATTATGGACTGAATTGTGTACCCCCCCAAATTCATATGTTGAAGCTTAGAATGTGACAATGTTTGGAGATAGGTCTTTAAATAGGTAATTTTAAGGTTAAATACGGTCATAAGGGTGGGGTCTTAATCTAATATGACTGGTGTCCTCATAAGAAGTGAAGGAGACACACAGCAGGGGCATGTATGCACAGAGGAAAGACCACATAATGATATAGCAAGAAGGCAGCTATCTGCAAGCCAAGGAGAGAGGCCTCAGGAAAAAACCAATCCTGCTGCACCTTGACTTTGGACTTGCAGCCTCCAGAACTGTGATAAGATACATTTCTGTTGTTTAAGCCACCCAGTCTGTGGTATTTTTATGGCAGTCCCAGCAAACTCATACAAACCTCAAATTAGATGACTCAGATGAAATATACAAAATGGAAATACTAAGGAATACACTACAAAAACTACTAGAGCTAATAAATTTGAGTTTGTCAAAGTTGTAGGATACAAGATCAATATATAAAAATCAACTGCACTCCTGTGCTCTTACAATAAACGCAAAAATAAAATTAAGAAAAAACTCCTATTTACTATAACATCAGAAAAAATAAACTTAAGAATAAATTTAATAAGAAGTACAAAACTTATACTATAAAAACTACAAACAAAAATATCCTATAAAGGGAAAGACATCCTATGCTCATGGATCAGAAGATTTAATATTGTTAAGATGGCAACACTACCCAAATTGTTCTAAAGACTCAATGCAAGCCTTATCAAAATTTCAGCTGGTTTCTGTGGAGAAATTGAGCTAATACTAAACTTCAAATGGAAATGCAAGGGACCCAGAATAGCCAAAACAATCCTTAAAAATAAAAACAAAGCTGGAGGATTCATCCTTCACCATTTTAGAATTTCATGCAAAGCTACAATCATCATCACTCAGTGTGGCATTGGCATGAGGACAGACAGAGATCAATGGAACAGCACTGAGAGTCCAGAAATAAATGCTCTTAGAAGAAAATATAGGAGTAAATCTTCATGGCCTTGGATTAGGCAATTGTCTTTTAGATGTAACACTGAAAGCACAAGCAACAAAAGAAATAAAAAGATGAACTGGACTTGATCAAAATAAAATATAAAAAAAACTTCTGGGCTTCAAAAGACACCATCGAGAGTGAAAAGACAACCCAGAGTGGGAGAAATATTTGTAAGTCATATCTGATAAAAAGGCTTGTACCAGAATCTATAAAGAACTCTTATAACTCAATAACATAAAGATAACCCAACTGATAAATGGGCAAATGATTTGTACATATATTTCTCCAAAAAAGATATAGAAATGGCCAATAAGCACATGAAAAAGTGCTCAACATCATTAGCCACTGGAGAAACACAAATCAAAACCACGATGAGAAACAACTTCACACCCATTAGGATGGCTAAAATAGAAAAGACAGACAATAACAAGTTTTGGTGAATATATGAAGAAATTAGAACCCTCATACATTGCTGGCAGGAATATAAAATGATGCAGTCACTTTGGAAAGCAGTTTCTCAGATGGATGTAAATATGGAGTTACCACATGATCCAGCAATTCTACTCCTAGGTATGAAATAAAAGAGAAATGAAAAAATATTTCCACACAAAAATCTGTACACAAATGTTCACAGCAACATTATTCATAATAGCTCTAAACTGGAAACAACCCAAATGTCCATCAACTAATAAACAGGTAAATAAAGTATGGTATATCCATAAAATGGGATACCAGTCAGCAATAAAAAGGAATACAGTACTGATACATGCTACAGCATGGATAAACCTTGAAAACATTATGCCAAATGAAAGAAGCCAGTCACAAAAGGCCGTATGTTGTATGATTCCATTTATATGAAATGTCCAGAATAAACAAATCATAGAAATAGAGTAGATTTGTAGTTTCTAGGGGCAGGGGTTGGGAGTGGAGTGAAATGCAGAATGACTGATAATAGGCACAGGATTTCTCTTGGAGTGATAGAAATGCCCTGAAATTTATCGTGATGGTTGCACAATTCTGTGAATGTACTAAAACCCATTAATTGTATAATTTAATGGGTGAATTATATAGTATAATGAATTATAGCTCAATAAAGCTGTTATTTTAAAAAACACTATAAGCAAAATTATAAACATGGGAAAATATTTATAACTCACAGATAATTAGACTACGTACTCCTGTCAACACAATAAATAAGAAGAAAGACTACTGTTGCAGACACTTTGTGATCTCATATCACATCTCTTTGGCCCATCTTTGATTTCAACAGGAGTTATGGTGAACAGTTCTATGTGAGCTCAGATTCTTGGGGACAGCGTTTTACCTCAAGCTCCCATCTAACTTCTTTTAGCTTTTTGTCTCAGAGCATTCTCCAAGGCCACAAAACTCTCAGCTCTTTGTATGGTTCAAAGTGCAAGGGACTGTAATACTTCTGGGGCAGCCAGCAATAATGGGGGACATGAGAATAAATGTCTCAGCCTTCCATTCTGTAGAAGGATGATTCTGGGAGGCATTCTGCAAGCTTCTTAGAGGACCTGGTTTACAGCAGCTACACAGAAAACACTGTTATGCTGGTTTATTCCTGACTGCAGGGATCACATTCCACATAAACTATTTGCACCCAAGTTCTTCCTTCAGCTTCCAATTCTAGCAGAACCCAAATGATGACAAATAACTCTAACTAAAGGGTAAAGGATATAAAGTTAGAGTTCACAAAAAGAAAATGCAAACAGCTTTTAAATAAATGCAAAGATGCTCAATATCAATATAAGGGAAATGCAAATTAAAACCACACTTAGATACTATTTTCCACCCATGAGATTGACAAAAATCTAAAAGTTCAATAATAAACTTTGTTAGTGAGCCTCACACATGCACATTTCTAAAAATGTAAATGTTTCAAAAGAGTGGAATAAATAAAATTTTTAAAATAAGGATAAAAAATAGTTACATGTAGATCGACAACTGGCATCAGAGGTACTTCTTAAATGCAAAAAGTGAGTGTTTACTTCAGTATTAGATTACACATAGTGATTTTAAAGGGTAATTGCACTCCAATGAGACTGCTTTTGTAAAGTTATCAATGATCTAACTCCCAAATCCAGGAGAAACTTTTTGGTCCCTATCATACTCAATCTCACTGTTGCATTTATTTATTTATGACAATTATTTATTGAGCAGCGACCATGTGTCCAGAACCCTGCTAAGATCTACAGGTAAAATGGCAAACGAGACAAGCACTGTCCTTGTGTAAGTTTTCCTTTGTCTACTAAAGTGTTCTCCAATCCTTTTATTTTTCTTATGACAATGTGACCAGATTCCATGGTTTCATTTTTAATTTTTGGAAATTTCATTTCTATCGTTTGTCTTATTTTATTTCATTAACATATAAATCATGAAATATATCAATTATGGAATAATCAGAAAGCACAGATGAGCATTAGATAAGGTCAGAGTGATCTTTCCAAAATGTCAATCCTATTATGTTATTCCCTAATCTTAACCATCTTGTACAGCTTCTACTCTTGATTTTGTCATGCATGGAGGCATTGCCATATTTAGCATTTAACACTGGTGGTTTTAATTATTTGGGATTTCCCTCAAATGTCCAAAATGTGATAGTTTGTGATCTTGCTGAGACATGAATTTGAACTGCAGGCTCTTGTGCAGAACCTGGTACTTGGATGGTAAGTAAGCAGAGGACAGCCCAGCATCTGCACCTCACCAAGGCCTGATTCTCTCGTCTAGTGATTTCATATCCATTTAAAGGAGGAACTTATCAGCACTGGGAAATGCAAATTAAGGAAGTTCAAACTTAGGAAGTTCCTTAAGCTGGTCACAGCTCTTCTCTCTCTGTTATAGCGGTTTGTAAAACTGTTTCTCCCACTAGGTCATGAAGCTCCTTGAGGGCATTCCCAGCTCCTGGCACAATGTCTGTCACATCTTAACTAAAGAAATAAAATGGAAAAAAAAAAAGCCAAAATAATCTGTTTATCCTCTTTATGCAATAGTTCAATAACTATTAGCCCAAAATCCTGGTGGAGAAGTTTTTTTTTTTCTAAAAAATGAGAGCCATTTAAATAGTAAGTAGAAAGAGTCTGGTTTTGCCATTTATTAGCTCTTTTTTTCACTAAATACTTACCCTTTCTGAGATTCTGTTTCATGATCTGTAAAATGGTACTAAAACCTATCTCAGAGCAACAATTAACATGTTTAACACAGTGCTTAAGATACTGTGTTATAGATATTCATATTTATTTTGCTAAATTTGTTAAGGATTTTCCAGATGATTGAGAGCTTAAAACTTTATGAGCTCTTTTTGCCCTGACACCTATATAAAAAGTAGACTACTGTAACATTGTGATTTATAAAATATTTGGTCTTCAACCACAGATCCTGGCTCAAAGCTCTTAAAGCCCTGGAAATTTCCTAAGGACTGAGAGTAATAAAAATGTCTTTTGTTATGTTAATTAGGCTACATTGGCCCGCCACCTAAGAATAGGGGCTGATCGCCAGTGGAGCCGACCTTGCCATTAGAGGGTTGGAATTTTCAGTCTCGCCTTGAGGGAGGGGAGAGAGGCTAAAGGTTGAATCAATTGCCAATGGTCAATAATTTCATCAATCATGACTATATAATGAAGCCTTCATAAAAACCTCCAAAGGACAGGGTTCAGAGAGTTTGGCAAACACTTGGGAGATGCGGGGAGAGGGGCTTACCTTGAGGGAGCATGAGAGCTCTGTGCCCCTTCCTAGATAGCTTGGCCTATGCACCTCTCCCATTTGGCCATTTCTGAGTTATGTCCTTTTACAATAAACCAGTGTTTCTCTGAGTTCTGCGAGCCATCATAGCAAATTAATTGAACCTAAGGAGGGAGTTGTGGGAACCTATGATTTATAGCCAGACTGTTGGAAATAACCTGAACTTATGATGGGCATTCTGAATCGTAGGGCATTGTCAGAACTTCCAGCCGTTGGCAGTTGGTCAGAAGTATAGGTAAGAGCTTGGGCTTTCAACTAGTGCCTTAAGTGAGAGAGAGAGAGAGCGAGAGCGAGAGCGAGAGAGCGAGAGAGGGAGAGAGCGAGACAGCGAGAAAGTGAGAGAGAGAGAGCGAGAGAGAGCGAGAGAGAGAGAGAGAGAGAGAGAGAGAGACAGAGAGAGACAGAGAGAGACAGAGACAGAGAGAAAAAGAGAGAGTCTGTATGTGTGTGTGTGTGAGTGTGTGCATGCACGTGCGCGCAGTCTTGCAGGACTGAAACCCTTAACCTGTGAAATCTGATACTATCTCCAGGTAGTGTCAGAATTGAGTTGAATTTTTGGACACCCTGCTAATGTCAAGAATTTTTTGTTGGTGTAGGGGGAACTCCTCTCCCCCTAACAGTGGCATTTGGTTCAAGAATCCCCATTCGACTACGTAATCTGCTTCTTTCCCAAGTAAAGTACACTGGACCTATTTTTACCTTCAGACTGCAATTAGAATAATAATTCTAATTCTAATAAGATACCATATTTCTATTAATGCACTCTGAGGCTGAATTAATTATTTATATCAGCCATGTTTTACTTCTGACTCAACTGAACTAGCATTTAATGAAAATGTGAATATACCTCCCCCCTAAAATTAACATTAAATCAGATATCTTTCTAACATATTCTTAGACTGCGGATTGTAAAAACAGCTCTATAATTGAAAATAAGTTGCACATACTTAAAGTATACAATTTGATGTTTTGACACATTTATATACTCATGAAACTATCACCACAGTCAAAACAGTGAACGTATTTATTACCCCTAAATCTCTTTGTAATCCATCTCTCCTGTGTCTCCCTTGCTCCCTCATTCTCAAGCAATCACTGACCTGTTTTCTGTCACAATAGATTAGTTTGCATTTCCTAGATAAATAGAATCGTACAGTATTACATTTTCTTTTGTCTAGCTTCTTTCACTCACCATAATTATTTTCAGATTCATTCATGTTGTTACAAGTATCAATAGCTCATTACTGTTTACTGAGCCATACAACATTGCCTGGATATATAACAATTTATTTATCCATTCACCTGGATGGACATTTGAGTTTTTTCCAGTTGGAGCTATTACAAGTAAAGCTTCTATGAACATTTGTGCATAAGTGTTTGCATGGACATATATTCCTTTTCTATTGGGTGATTATCTAGGAATGTAGTGATAAGACTATTTGGTAGGTATACATTTAACTTTTCAAGAGACTAACAAACTATTTCCCAATAGTTATACTATTTTACATTCTCAGTAATGTATTAGAGTTCCTCCACATCCTCACCAATGCTTGGTACAGTCAATCTTTTAAGTACAGCCATTCTAATAACTATGTAGTAATATCTTATTGTTGTTTTAATTTGCATTTCCCTAATGTCTAATGGTGTCAAGTGTCTTTTCGTGTGCTTGTTAACTGCCATCCATGTCTTATGCCCATTTAAAAAATTAAGATATTTTCTTATTATTGAATTTTTAAAGGTCTTTCTTTTGGATACAATTCCTGTATATGCTTTGCAAAGATTTTCATCTAGGCTGTGTCTTCTGAAGAGCAGAAGTTTTACATTTTAATGAAGTCCAATTTATCATTTTGTTCTTTTATTAATTGTACTTTTGGTGTTGTATCTAAGAAATCTTTGCCTAACCCAGGTCACAATTATTTTTGTTTTCTTCTAGAAGTTTTATAGTTTTCAGTTTTATATTTAGGTCTATGGCCCATTTGAGTTATTTCTGTATGCGGTGTGAGCTATGGATGGAAATTCATGTTTTTGCATATGGATATACAATTGTTCCAGCACCATTTGTTGAAAAGGTTATTCTTTCTTCATTTTGTGTCTTTGCTAAAAAGTAGATTTTACATATATGTGAGTTTATTTCTAGACTTTCTACTCTATTCCATTGATCTATTTGTATATTTTTACACAAGTACAATACTGTTTTGATATATGTAGCTTTATAATAATTTTTGAAATCAGGTATTGTTAGCCTTCCAACTTTTTTCTTCTGGTTCAGAGTTGTTTTTGCTATTTTAAATCATTTGCATTTCCATATGAATTTTAGAATTAGTCTGTCAACTTCTATCAACAACAAAAAATCTGGGATTTGGTTTGGATTGTGTTGAATCTATAGGTCAATTTAAAGAGACTTAACATTTTAACAATATTAGTCTTCCAACCAATGAACAAAAGATATCTCTCTAAATTATTTAGGTCTCCTTTACTTTCTCTCATCATTGCTTTCTAGTTCTTAGGGTACAGTTCTTTCACACCTTTTGTCAGATTCTTCCTTAAAATATTTTATATTTTTGTGCTATTATAGTTGGTACTGTTATTTAAAATTTTTAAATTTAAACTTCCATAGATGCTGATAGTTCATTGCTGACATACAGAAAAACCATTTACATTTGCACAGTAGTCCCCTTTATCCACGGGGGATACGTTCCAAGTTCTCCCGCGGCTGCCTGAAACCTAGAATAGTATCAACCTTATATACACTATGTTTTTTCTTACACATACATACTTTTTCACTTAAAGGAAGCAGTTTACAGCTTTTCTTTGGCATACTGGAATTTCCAGCATCACTACTCTTGCACTTTGGGCCATTATAAAGTAAAATAAGGGATACTTGAACACAAAAACTGTGATACTGCAATGGCATGGAGACAGCTGGTGGGTAAGTAACTGGTGGGCGGGGAAGGTATACAGTGTGGATTAGTTGGACATAACTCACATAAGGGTGGAATGGAGAGGGAGGGTAGGAAGTTTTTAATTATGCTACTCAGAATGGCCACAACTTAAAACTTAATTATTGTTTATTTCTGGAACTTTCCATTTAATATTTGAAGACCTCATTGGACTGCAGGTAACTGAAAATGAAACCTCAAGTAAGAAGAGACTACTGTACATTTATTTTGTGTTCTGCAATGCTGCTAAACTCATTTCTTAGTTCAAGTAGCTTTTTTGTATATTTCATTGGATTTTCTACAGAGAAAATCATGTGGTCTGTGAGTAAAGACAGCTTTACTCCTTCCTTTCCAATCTTAATGCCTTTTCTTTCTTTTTCTTGCCTGACTGTACTCTCTAGAACCTCCAGTACAACACTGAATAGAAATGATAACAAGACATGCTTGTCTTGTTTCTGATCTTTGGGAGAAAGCATTCAGTCTTTTATCACTAAGTATGTTTGCTACAGGTTTTCAGTAGATGTCCATTATCAGAAGTTTCCTTCTTTTCTTAGTTTGTTAAGCGTTTTTTAATTAGGAATAAATACTGGATTTTGTCAATGCTTTTTGCTGCATCTATTGAGATAAAGATATGGTTATACTTTTTTAGGTTAACATGGTAAATTACATTGATTGATATTCAAATGTTAAACCAACCATGCATTGGGATAAACCTCACTTTGTCATGACATAGTATCCTTTTAACATATTGTTAAATTCAATATGTTAAATTTTTACTAAGAAATTTATATTTACATAATGAGGGATACTGGTTTGAACTTTTTTTGTAATGTTTTTGATTGTGGTGTCAAGGTAGTGCTGGTCTTATAGAATAATTGAGGAAGTAGTCCATTCTCTTCAATTTTTTGGAAGAGTTTGTATGGAATTGGTACTATTCTTTCCTTAAATGTTTGGTGGAATCTACCACCTGGAACTGGAGTTTTCTTTAAGAAGGTTTTAAACCACATTTTCAATGTATTTACTAAATATAGAGCTGCTAGAAACAGTTCCTGTTCCTGGGCTGAATACTGGGCACTATTTTCTTTCATCCTTTTGAATAGTACTTTTACCAGCCTTGAGTAGTTTCTTCACTTGTATGCATCAATCAGTATTATGTTGAACATTGGAGGAAACCCTCTGTACATCTGTGGGGTCCTCTCTCTCTCCCTTCTGGTACGTGGTCCTATGAATTAGCTGTTTGGGTCTCCCTGCACTCTCAGTTCTTTCTACTCAACTTAGGGAATCTACTGGCCTTGACCACAGTTCCTCTTCCCTGCATCATGGTCTGGGAATTCTGAAGGCAATAAGCTTAGGCAATGTTAAGATTCACATTATTTGTTTCCTGTCTCTCAAGGATCACAGTCCTTTGTTGCTTGAGAAATATTGCCTTGAAAATTGTTTTTCATGTATTTTTGTCTGTTTTTTTAAAAGATTGTTTCAGGTAGGAAGGTAAATTCAGTCCCTTTTTATATGCTGAGTTGACTTGCTATTGATTTTCCAACTTTAATGCTCTTCCATTCCTTTTCCCATTTTTCCTGCCCCTTACTCTATTCTTGTAATCTGAGATATATAAACATTTTACAGAATTCTAGGTAGAGATCAATATCATCTTTTATCTCCAGATCCTACTACTCGGTAATTGCCTAATAAAACTGTCAGTAGTGAGCAGAGAAAGTTCAAATTCTGGTTTTGTTACCTTCTAGCGGTATCTTGGCCTTGTCTGTTAGGAACGAGTCCTTATTTCTCTACATGCAAAGAATGCTGAAGAAAGATCAGTAATAAGCAGACATTTTCTACTGAGCTATACATTTTGCTTAACCCTGAGATCTTTTAAATATTTAGCTATGACAACTATAACCTAAAAGAAAATTCATTAATAGAAAAAGACATGTTAAAATCTCATTTCTCCCATAAATCATTTTTTTCTTTCAGTATATACCTGTCTGTGTTTTACTCACCTTATATTTCTTACATAATATAACAAAAATATACACAGTTAATATTACTTTTTTACTTAACAGTTATTTCCTCTGTGGCTGCACAGTGTCATGATTATCTTTTTTTACATCTTCGTCATGTGAGTATGCTATGATTTATTCAACTGTTTCTATCTATACTAAGACTGCTTCTCTTTTTTGGTTAATATAAAGAGTAACTGCAGTGAATATCTTAACTTTCCTTTTAGGTTATTTTCTTGGCTAAGGCCCTGAAGTGAGATTACTTAAGTAAAGGATATAAATATTTTTAATGTTCTTGTTACATATTGCCAAATTTCTTTCTTAAAAGGTTATACCACTGTTCACCTACATCAGTCTGGCTGAGGGTGTCTTACCATGTCCTTGCCAGCGCTGTATATTATCATTTAAAGTGGAACGTTATGACTAATGTATTGGTGAAAATGACTTTTCATTGTTCTTACAGTTTCTTCATTTCTACAAAGTGGGTCATTCTTCCTTATACCTGCTAAATAATGGTATTTTCTCTTTTGTAGAGCATGGTGAGAAGTCTCACAAGCATATTCATGGCACTGAGATCACAGGATTTCTTTCCTCTCCCTCCCATGCATGTGTTCGTCAAATGTTTTTCCATTCTTTTCAGCAGGCCATATAGTATGCTAGGCTCTGGGGACAGACTAGAGAAAGTAGGTAGATACAACTTCTGCCCAAGAAATTTACAATATAAAGGACAAGCCTACAAGTTCTCAATTTCTGGTTGGGAGTAGGCAAATCTGCCAACCAAAGGTTTCCCACCACATTTAGAAAAAGGAGACAGTGTTTTGGAAAAGGATTAATTTTAATATTCATGAGGAACTAAGTTTATAAAACCTGGCCTCAAAGAAGTTTAGTGGCTAAGGAAGACAAATCCAAAGAGGAAGGAGACACACACAGCTACATTTTAGGGACAGTTAAAGGATACATTTTTATGGAAGCTGCTTTTTAAAAGGTTATCACCAGGGGCAGAGGAGTTGTGCTGGTATGGGAGGAGAGGGTGGAAAATGGAGACAAAATAAGAAGGCTATATGAGCATGGCAAGCCTGGGTTGGAGCAGGTGCTTCATGAAGTATCCTTGACAAAGAGAGGTCAGCATGAGAGGCAAAGGAGAGGGAGCTAAAAGGTTACAGGGAAGGAAAAATACTGAGCACTTAGAGATTCCTATTAGAGTTGGCTCTGCCTCCTCCCTTCTTGGAGACCAAAGTGAGCTGTGAGACTCCACTGCAGCTGTACCACTGCAGCAACAATCCCACAGTAGAATCACCACAGTAGAATCACCACATCTAAAAACTCAAAACGACCAAAACATTATTATTACACCATAGCATCCCTGGCCTATGATACCACTTGCTCTCAAAGTGTGAGGACTGCATACATGTATGCAGTTTGAATGAGTAAATCCTCCTCCCCTCCCTCCCATTTTTAAAGAGTACACAAAACATTTATATATGATTTCAAGAATAATTATAAAGCAAATACCTATGGAACTAATGATTATCCAAATCAAGGAAACAAGACAAAACAAAATACTGCCAGCAGACTTTGTGCTCTTCCCTATTCCTTCTCCCACCCTCTCCCCAGAAATGACCACTGGGCTATGTATGTATTCCTAAAATAATTTAGTTTTGCCTGTTTTTGAATATAACAGAAATGAAATCATAATGGATGGACTCTTCTGTGAATGACTTTTTTGCTCAAGATGATGTTTGTAAGATTCCTTCCCAGTGTTTTATGTAAGTATTGTTTGTTCACTCTCATTGCCAAATGGTACTTCATTACATAAATATAGCACAACTTATTTATCCACTCTATTGTTGATGAACAATGAGTTGTATCCAGTTTGATCCAACTGCGAAGAACAGTGCTATGAACAGTCTTGTAAATATCTTTTGGTGCACACATATAAGAGTTTCTTTAGGGAGTAGAATAGCTGGATCATAGGCTATGCACATTTTCTACTTTACTACATATTTCAGATTACTTGCAAAGTGATTGCATCAACTAATGCTCTTACCAGCAATGTGCGATAGGTCTTGTTGCTTGAAATCTTTGCCAACATTTACTACTGTCATACTTCAAATGATTGCCAATATGGTATGTGTATAATGGTATCTCATGGTATTTTTAAAGTAATTTCCCTAATTACCAAAGTGGTTAATCATCTTTTCGTGTATTTATTGGTTACTTATATTTCCTCTTCTGTGAAGTGCATGTTGAAGTCTTTGCTCATATTTTTTTCTATTAGTGTATCTTTTCGTTATTGATTCATAGACGTTCTTTATGTTTGTACTACTTTGTTAGTTTTATGTATCACACATCTTCAAGTTTATGGATTGAGCTTTCATTCTCTGTATGGTGCCTCCTAATAATTAGAAGTGGTAATTTTAATGTACTGAAATATTAGTCTTTTCCTTTATGATCAGCAGTTTTTGTCTCTACTTTTAAGGTATCTACAATATCTAAGGTATTCTATAATATCTCCTATAAGCATGAGCATTTTACCTTCCACATTTAGATCTTCTAGCTACCTGGAACTGATTTTTGTGAATAGTGTGAAATATGGGTCCAGTTTTACTTTTTCCACATAGAATGTCCAATTTCTCTGAGCACCATTCATTGACAGGAAATGTTCACTGATCTGCAAGTCACCTCTAAGTATAAAATACCCATATGTTATATGAATCTGTTTTCAGGCTTTCTACCCTGGTCTGCTGTTCTGTGTCTATTCCTGTGTCAACTCCACCTTGTCTTTTTAGTAAAACTTCCTGAGCTTGATATATGACAGGGCAAGTCTCTTAATTTGTTATTGTTCTTCTTTAATATACAAGCATAAGACAGTAAGGGGTTTTTATTACTATAAGCCCACAGTGGCTCACAGAGAAGAAAATGTCATGCCATGACAAGTCTTCAGTAACAGTGTCAACTTCTCCCTTAGACACACAAGGCACAGTATTTTGCGTCCATAATATTTTTAAGGGCTCATGAAAATGTTTTAATTTATTTTAGAATCAGAAAAATGAACTTTTGTTTGAAGAAGGCATTTTAAAATATTACACTGAATATTCATTTTTTATATAAACATAATCATAAAACATATTTTTAAATACTTTTCTAGGGAGAAGGGGTCATGTAGGCAAATGTACCTAGGGCCCAAGAAAGTCATAAAATGGCCCTGTCTTACAGACTCTTCTTAAAAATTATTCTGTTAGAGGAGCTGAGCTTAAGGCTTATTATCCCCATACTGCCCTACAGTCTAGGGCATAAAAACATGTTTCCTTTCAATGGTAGATGAGCATTTCAGCTTCACTGGGAAAACTTGCACACATAAGTAAATTAGTAATTCCCGAAATGTTAACATCAAATTTAAATTAAAGAATAGAATTCGAGTAACATTTATTTCCAGGCATTTGCCATGTACTAGGGAGTACAGGGATGAACAAAATGAACCCAGAGCTTCTAGTATATAAGAGACTATAGAAGGTAACAATTATAATTGGGAGAAATGTCACACAAATTGGTAGCAAGGCTGAGTTAATCTTAAGTTGCAAAATAGGTATTATTTTTGGTTTTACAAATGAGGAAAGCAGGGTACAGAGCAATTGAGTGGCTTATCCCAAGCTGCAGCAGAGTATATGTCAGATGCAGTATTTAAATATCAGGACTCTGACTTCAAGCCCTGTGCTGTTTACCATCTGGTCTGAAACAGTGCTCATCTCATAGTAGATATTAAATAAACTAGATTGTGAACTGAAAGAGAAACAATGCCGCTCTAAAGGATTTCACCGTCCTCTCAGAGCAGCTTTTTTATCTTTTTTCCCTACACCTTTGTTAAAGTATATTTTACATATCATAAAATTTACCCATTTCAAGTGTACAGGTCAATGATTTCTGGTAACTTTACCAAGTGATGCAACCATCACTATAAATCAATTTTAGAACATTTTCATCTCCTCCGTGAGAACCCTCATGCCCACTTTCAGTTAATTTCCATTCCTACCCCTTTCCCCAATCACTAATCTATTACCTAGCTCTCTAAATTTGCCTTTTCTGGACATTGTATAAGAATGAAATTATACAATATACGGTCTCTTTTCAGGTTTCTTTCACTTAGCATAATGTTTTTGCGGTTCATTTACAATTTAGCATGTGTTGATAGTTTGTTCCTTATTATTGCTGAATGCATATTGTAAGGATATATCACATTTTTTTGTCTATCCATTCATGACATTTAGGTTGTTTTCTGTTTTCAACTACAGTGAATAATGCTATTATGAACATTTGTGTGTAAG
The DNA here is from genome assembly GCA_028627145.1 of Eidolon dupreanum. Taxonomy (NCBI): domain Eukaryota; kingdom Metazoa; phylum Chordata; class Mammalia; order Chiroptera; family Pteropodidae; genus Eidolon; species Eidolon dupreanum. Next base: position 52,740,439 of record CM053504.1, on the reverse strand, counting down.
TTTTTGTGAGGACATATATCTTCATCTCTCTTGGGTAGATATTTAGATATGAAATTTCTAGATTGTGTAGTAGTTTATATTTAATTTTTTGAGAATCTGAAAAACTGTATTCTAAAGTGGCTGCCACATTTTACATTTTTACCAGCAATGTATGAGGGTTCTTATTTCTCCACATCTACAGGTTCTTGTTATTGTTATCTGTCTTTTTGATTATAGCCATTCTAGTGGGTAAAAAGTAGTATGTTACGGTTTTGATTTGCGTTTCCCTAATGACTAATGATGTTGAGTACCTTTTCATGTGCTTATTAGTCATTTGTATATATTCCTTAAAGAAATGTCAATTCCAAACCCTTTGCCCATGTTTGATTGAAGTGTCATCTTATTACTGAGTTATAAGAGTTCTTTGTAAATTCTGGAGACAGATCCTTTATTAATATGTGCTTTCCAAATATTTTTTTCCAGTGTTGTCTTTTCATTTTTTTCTGCTTTTTAATATTTTTTAATTTTTCAATTACAGTTGACATAAAATATTAGTTTCAGGTGTACAACATTGTGATTAGACATTTATATAACTTATGAAGTGATCACACCCTGGTAAATGTAGTGCCCATGTGACACCATACATAGTTATTACAATATTACTGACTGTATTCCCTATGCCATACTTCATATTCCCATGACTATTTTGCAACTGCCTTGTGCTTCTTAATCCCTTCTCCTTTTTCACCCATTCCCTCAATGCCTCTCCAATCTGGCAACCCTCAGAGTATTCTCTGTATCTATGTTTGTTTCTGTTTTGTTTGTTTGTTTTTCTAGATTCTACATATAAGTGAAATCATAGGGTATTTGTCTTTCTCTGACTTATTGCACTCAGCCTAATATCCTCTAGGTCCATCCATGTTGTTGCAGATAGCAAGATTTCATTCTTTTTTATGGCTGAGTAATATTCCATTGTATATATGCACCACCTCTTCTTTATCCCTTCATCTACTGATGGACACTTAGGTTGCGTCCATATCTTGGCTATTGTTAATAGTGCTGCAGTGAACAAACAAATGCATATGTCTTTTCAAATTAGTGCTTTAGGTTTCTTTGGATAAATACCCAGAAGGGATTACTGGGTCCTTCTTTGTCTCTTATTAAGTCTTGGTTTTAAAATCTATTTTTTCTGGTATAAGTATTGTTACCCCAGCTTTTTTTCTTTCATTTCCCTTTTCTTCCATCTCTTTACTTTCAGTATGTATGTATATTTCAATCTGAAGAGAGTCTCTTGTAGACAGCATATGTAAGGATCTTATTTTCCTATCAATTTAGCCACCCTATGTTTTTCAATTAGAGCATTTAATCCATTTAAAGTAATTGTTGATAATATGTAGTTATTGCCATTTTATTATTCATATTTTCGATCTTCTTCTTCTTCTTAAAGAGATCCCTTTAACATTTCTTGTAATACTGATTTGGTGGTGATGAACATCTTCAGCTTTTTATTATCGGGTAAGCTCTTTATCTGTACTTAGATTCTAAATGATAGCTCTGCTGTATAGAGTAATCTTGGTTGCAGTTTCTTGCTTTTCATCGCTTTAAATATTTTGTGCCAATCCCTCTGGCCTGCAAAGTTTCTGTTGAAAAGTCAGCTGACAGTCTTATGGGAGCTCCCTTGTAGGTAATTAACTACTTTTCTCTTGCTACTTTTAAGATTCTTTTTTTGTCTTTAACCTTTACATTTGAATTAGGATGTGTCTCGGCGTGGCCCTCTTTGGGTTCATCTTGTTTGGTGCTCCCTGAGGTTCCTAGGCTTGTATGTCTATTTCTTTCATCAGGTTAGGGAAGTTTTCCATCATTATTTCTTCTAATAGGTTTTCAATTCCTTGCTTTCTCTCTTCACCTTCTGGTACCTCATGATACAAATGTTAGTACACTTGATGTTGTATCAAAAGCCCTTTAAACTATTTTCGTTTTTTTTAGATTCTTTTTCTTCTTGCTGTTCTAATTGGGTGTTTTCTCCTATTTTATCTTCCAAATCACTGATTCAGTCCTTTGATTCATCTAATCTACTACTGATTCCCTCTAATGTATTCTTCATTTCAGTTATTGTAGTCTTCATTTCTGATGGGTTCTTTTTCATGTTTTCTATCTCCATTTTTATGTTTTCTATCTCTTTGCTGAAGTTCTCACTGAGATCACTGAGCGTCTTTATAACCAGTGTTTTCAACTCTGCATCTGGTAGATTGCTTGTCTCCATTGTTTAGTTCTTTTTCTGAAGTTTTGTTCTTTTCTTTCATTTGGGACATGTTTTTTGTTTCCTCATTTTGGCTGCCACTCTGTGTTTGTTTCTATGTATTAGGTAGAGATGCTATGTCTCTTGGTCTTGTTAGAATGGCCTTATGTAGTAGGCGTCCTATGGGGCCTGGTAGTACAGTGTCCCTGGTCACCTGAGCTGGCTGCTCAAGGTGTAGTCCCTGCATGAGTTGTGTGGGCCCTCCTGTTGTAACTGAGCCTTGGTTGCTGTTTGCACATCAGTGGGAGGGGTTGACCATCAGGCTGATTGGTTGTGAGGACTGGCTGTGACTACAGCAGAGGAGCTGTTATGCAGGGGCTGACCCTACATAGCAGGACTTGCTGTCTTTTCATTTTCTAATGCTACCTTTTTAAGTATAAAAGTCTTGAATTTTGATGAGGTCCATTAACAATTTTTCCAGAAATAAATCTTTATATTTATAGTCAACTGATTTTTGACAAATGCAATTCATTCACAAGAAGACAGTCTGTTCAAAGATGAGGCTGGGACAATTGAATACCCACATGCAAAGAGATGAACTTAGATGCTCATCTCACACCATACACAAAAATTAACTCAAAATGGTTCATAGACTTTAATGCAAGGATAAAACAATAAAAATTTTATAAGAAAACATAAAAAACAATCTTTCAAAATCTTGGTTAGGCAAAGATTTTTTTCATCTATTCTTGAATTCTTGTCTGGATTAAACACAATATACGTGTGTGTGTGTGTGTGTGTGGTATGTACGTATAACGTAGGTAGATAACTATACCACCTTCAGTCAAAATTATGAAATGTTTTACTGAGATTGTTGACTAACATTTGAATTATTAATGACATGAATATGTTAAAATATGCAAGAGATAAGTGGCAAGCCAACCAGAACAGAAAATCCAGAGCCTGGCAGGTGGAATTCAAAGCAAAGCTGTGTAAATAGTAAGTTAATCCTTTCTTCAAATACTATGCAACATGTGTACATACATTTTGGGCTAAGAAATGTTGATAACAGGCAGTCACTGATTACAGATTAAGAAAGCAATCTCCTCTAGAAGAATGAATATCTATCAGCTATGCAGATGCCACCTACTCTAATGTTTGCAATTTCATAATGCTAACATGAAATTTTTATAGTCTATTACTTTCAACATTTCTGAGAAATTATTGTTGGAGACTATAAACATAATTAGGTAAGAAGAAAGTTTTAAGTAAAAGCCTAATTTTAGAAGTATTTTCTATTAAATTCTCTAGATTGTACCTAAAATTGTTAATCACTAATTTCATGGTCCAGTTACCACTTTTACCACCACAAAGGATACAGAAGAATATTGGCATAAATCTTGGCCACTTGTGTTCACTGTGAGTCAGTCAGTAACTTGTCTGTGTCTCTTCAGGGCAACTTATAGAGTCTTTGCTAAAGCCTGAATCTTGATTTCCTCTATTTCAGAGCAATATCAGTTTTCAAAACATATTTCTTGGTGTATAGTCATGCACCACTTACCAACGAAGATATGTTCTGAGAAATGTGTCATTAGGTGACTCTGTCATTGGGTGAACATCATGGAATACACTTACACAAACCTAGATGGTATAGCCTCTTGCTCCTAGGCTACAAACCTGAATAGCATGTTACTTACTGAATACTGTAGGCATTTATAACACAATGGTATTTAACCATATCTTAAAAATGGTACAGTAAAAATACGGTATAAAAGATAAAAGTGTGTGTATGCATGCACACATGCATGGTGCAGACAGGGGCAGGGCTGTGGAGGGAGGTCCTACTGGAGAGAGAGTGGACATCAGGAGGGAGGGAGAAAGGGAGAAAGGAAAAGAAGAGAAGGAAAAAGTAAAGGAGAACAGAGATCAAAAGAGACCCAGAGAAATAAAGCTTGAGATGAGCAATAATACAAGGGAGAGAAGGAGAAGAGAGAGGGGTAGGTATGGGGGTGGGGGTGAATGTACATTCAGGTGTGCGTGTGCGTGTGTGTGTGTGTGTGTGTGTGTGTGTGAGAGAGAGAGAGAGAGAGAGAGAGAAAGAGAGACAGTGAGTGTGAGTGTGAGTGTGTGGGAGGGTGGAAGGCAGGTGAATAGAATGCTGAGCTTCCTCCTCTATTTAAACACCAGGGTTAGCAATAAATTCAACATCATAACCAGCCTTTTCTTTCAATATTGCAAACAAACTTTTTGCTTATAATCCATTATTACCTTATGAGACCAATGATGTATATGCAGTCCATGGTTGACCAAAATGTCATCTGGCACAGGATTGTAATTAAAACTGCACAGCTGCTTATTTTTTAATTACTTTGCATTACTGCTTATTAAAATATTAATATCTTTTCATTATTTTCAGTATTTCATACTCACCTCTTCCTCTTAGGAAAGCTAATATGTTTTATTGTTTTTTTTTTATCCTTTATATGAATGGTTTTTATATCATCAGAGCCATTAGTTAAGTTGTGGAACCCTACCTTACAGCATCTGATAAAGATTTTAGAACATAATGAACACTTGATATAAGTTTTTGTTGGAATACAGTAAATATTCATTTTTAATATTATAGTTTTAAAATCATATTTTGCTAGCCCCAAGGTCTAATGGCAGAAACTATACCACGGAATCAATCAAATTACTAAAATAATATTCTAGGAGAGACATGTAGATTTATCATTATTGTAATGAAGGCTAATCTTTTAATGCCAAGAGCCAAATGACTTTTTTCTTTCTTGAATAGCTTGTGACATAATGTTCTCTCGTTTATTCTAAAGAGAAATGCTGTTTCCTTTTAGATTGCAGCCTCAATCTAAATCTCTTGAACAGTGGAGAAGTTAGACTTTTTAAATCCAGAGGGAAGTGGGCTCTGCTGAGTTCAGACATACAGCAAGAAGTGCCCTATATAAAGCCAGCCTTATTATCATTGCTAATGTGATAACATATTCTAATAATCACTTCCACCTTAAAAATGAGTAGAAACAATTTACCAGTTCACCAGAATTTCACATAAATTTGAAAGAAGAATGCTAAGCAGTTAAATAAATGAAGATAGCCTTGTTTTTCAACTTGTGATTGAGTGGACACTGGGCAAAGCATGTATGCTATGAAGTTTGCATATCAGATAAGTAAAATGGTACTTCACAAAAACACAAGAGAACTGAAAAAAATTCACAAATTCTTTTAAAATACTTTCCTTCTTGCCTAAGATATAACCTACACTGCTTCTGAATAATTTTCTCAAACACTATCTGCAGCGATCTTTTCAGTTTGAGCCCTCAGGCCCTTCAGCCACCTGGAAACATTAATTCTCACCTGGAGCCTTGTCCTGACCTTGGGGCCTGGGTCAGTGTAGTCCTCTATCTGGAGGAATTTTTAGAAGCCTTAGAGGGCAACTTACCTATTCAGTATCAGGCCATCCACTCTGCTGATCCTTCTCTGATACTGTAACCTAGTTTCAGGCACTAAAATTTTACCTGTTTATTCATATCCAAGCCCCTATCTTGAGCCACTAGAAAACAGAACCTGGATTCTTCTATTGTAATCCTCAGTCTTACCTTTGTGACTTACTTAGTATCCCAGTTGGTGCAGTACTCCCTGTAATGTTCTGTGGGCTGAGTTAGAGCCCTACCCTGGAACTCCAGTCTTCATAAATATGTCCCCAATACATGTCACCTGATAGCTATGACACAGACTTTCCTCATGTCTAGATTTCCACTTATTGCCTCCTGTCAGACTCCTTTAAAGACAGTTCAATGCTTAAGCTCAACTTTCTACCACCAATCAGTTCCTTTCTCCATCCCTTTCCTAGCACTGGCAGGACTTGGGGTTTTGGTCACCCACAGACTGACCTATCTCAATGCTGAGTTCCAATTCTAATAGTCACTCAATTAATTTACCTCTATTTAAAAATACTTCTATTCAAACCAGCTGATAGTGAGTTTTAAATGCCTCATTAAATATACATCTGCTGTGTAAAATTCCAAAAGAAAATACCCCATACCTGTCTGAATGAATCCTGATTTATATCCATTAGCTGTGCCATTTTCTGGGGTCACAGTTGATGATACTGAAGAGTTTGGTTTAATGGAGAGGCAAGTAGCAGAGGATTGTCGGCTTCTACATTCTGGAAAAGAGTAAGAATTACATTATATGAGGAGATCAATATTCTGTTAAAACACGTAATGGGGACAGAATCCATTAAAATCTCCAAAATAAGTTGCTGCTCCTTAAGTGGCAACCACTTTCCTAATCCGAGGTCCCCCTTCCTCTAATCCTGACTCCAACAGAATGTGCAACACAGTGAACAAAATTTGTCTTCCTAGGGCCAAATGTCATGTTTAGAAGGCAAAGAAATGGTTACAAAGAACAATCAGACTTTTGTTACCCACAGACTAGTTTGCAGGGGAAGAATTACTCATAGCCAATAGACTCATGCTAGTTTTATGGGTAGGACTAAGGTTAAAATATCAGTAATTTATAAAAATCCTATAAGCTTGCAAACACAAGTTAACTTGCTGTCCAGGACTGATTTAAGTGTGAAACAGTTACCTAGAGTCCATCTAGGCTACCTTCAACCTCACTTCAACCTTAACTTATGTCCCAAAGCAGAAGTAAATAATAACTTATAGGTAGTAGACAAAAATTAGAAATGCTCAAATTATTATTATTCTCAGTTCTTATTACAGAAAATAGGTAGACAATATTCAAGGTGATTACTGATCATACAACACCAAGCTTCATTTTAATTAAGCCGATATGGGTGTCTGGTATATTTTAATACCTTGTATTTGTTCAGGTAGATAGTAAATACTATGACATCATGCTGAGGCTGTAACTTTCAACCAAATTATACCATGTTTTACACCATATTAGTCTTAAAAAATAGTATATGAAAAAGAGATAAAAGTGACAAAGTTAATTATAGAGGTTCCTTTAGAAAGTTTCCAAGTTTATGAGATACATGCAAGGATTGGAGGCAGTTTTCTATCACCTTCTATGCTATGACCTTCCTGAAGAGCTATTGTATTTGTCCTACAAGGATATTTCCACATTATATGTATTATATGCATATTTGTAAATTAATAGTATATGTTTGTATATATGTGTATATATACATATACAATTCCAATTCAAAATAGCAACTGCTATAATGTGAGGCTTCAGAAGCCATCCACGGTCACTATATCACAAACTATTTCACAGATATTATTATTTCCCCAAAAGAATTGTCACTGAGCACTAAATAAGAAGTTAAAATATTTTATGCAACCAACAAAAACTTAAAAGGGTAGTTAAAAGACTTTTACTTTTTTATTAGGGTTCATGACATTTAAAACTATTTTTTCTAAAGAAAAATTCTATAGACTTTATTAGAATAAAGAGTTATTTCTAATTCACTATGTTTATGATTCAGTGGTTGCAAGCTTTAAATTCTGATGATACCTGACTTGGAACATATAGCCATTTTCAGAGTAGTTATATAATGTCATCTCAAATACAACCAAGAGTAATTATGGTAAGAGACTCAGATGCAAATCTGCAGGTTGTAATTTGAATTTATTATGTCATTTTTCTTTTTTTATCAATATATTTCCATTTTATTGCCACATAATTAATGTGTAATTTTAATAACTGATCTTTAGCTAATATAGTAATATAAAAATGAGGGAGAAAAAGATGTGCGTATTCATTTTCATCAAGTGCAGATTTAATATTATGCCATTTTTCATGGTCAGGCCAAAATCTTGCACAGACAACAACAGAAACATTAAAGACAATTACTATATCATCTTTAATAATATAATGTTAATAATCAAGAAAAATCTCAGTATCTAAGAAACTGCTCAAAAGAACTAGATACCTCACTGCTATAGAATAATGAATAGAACTTGTGTTGAATCCCACCAAACACATAAAGATGTGAAGTTTCAACTGGATTCATTTCTATAAATAAGTTAGTTTTTTCTAACGAAAAAGAAACAAAACTTCCCCAGGTATTATACAGAGTGTATTACCTATTCTAAAGCATTCTTATTTCTAATTAAAATAGAAAAATATAGATGCTTGAAAGTTACCAAAGAACCTATCAAATAAAGTAGAAAAAGCATATAACCAGGAAACTAATATTTTGAGGTCCTCGCTAAATGACAGAAGAGCTACAGAAAGTCCATTTTTTCCGAGAGTGGCACTTCATTCTCCCAAGTGAAATACATAGAGACATGCACTTTCATAAACTTGAATAGTTGCCATTAAAAATCAGAAGCAAGTCAAATAACCTGCCAGAGGGCTTTACATTTTTGGACAGCCTTCTGAACTTGGGATATTTATCTGCATCATCCCTGAATTCTGAATTTTGCATGGGCCACTTATATGGGTAACATCCTCAGTCTCTTCCCCTTCCTTTCTCTCCAGGAAGTTGATGATACCTTTCCAGCAGATAAGAGGTCCCTTCGACAGTACCCCCTGGGAGCTTCTGACTAGGTAGTACTTTAAGTGCTTCTGCTTCTTTGGCTGGGTGGTGAGCTTCAAGTTAATGTGGTTGGAAAATTCCGTGAAATACCGAAATCCTCTTTCTCCACAGCCGATACAGTTTCCAGAAAACCCTGAAAGTAGGAAAATAAGTTAGTTATTGGTGGTCTTGTATGCTGATATCACACTTTTACATATAAGAAGCACAGAAATATTTATAGTCTTTAACCCAATGAGTTCCTAATTTCAAGGAAATAATTCAAAAGAAAAAAACAGGTACAAAATTTATCAGAGTTATTTCCTAATAGCAAAAGACTGAAAATAATTTAAAATTTTTAAAATGTTCTAAAAGAATAACAGTTAGGGAAACAGAATGGATAATATGATGTGATAGAATTTATATAGTTGACATAAAAATATGAAAAAGTTTGATCCTAGAGATGTCCATTATTTCTTTCCCATACATTTCTCTTTTTAGGGAACCTGCTGGCCTTGGTTCTCTGCCCTGCCCACCATGTGGACTTGCCTCCATGACCACAGATGATTAGACTGTGGACCAATATCTGACCCAATCTGGGACAGAGTCTGTCTCCCTAAATTTTGAAATAATTACTAAAACAATTAGTCAGATGGTACTGGGCCCTAAATCAATAAGGTTTTATAAAATTGGAACATAAGTTGGGATCAACCACATGTTAGCTAAGGTGTGGGACAGAACAAACAGAAATGTGATGAGGAAGCTGGTCTGCAGATAGGAGAGCATGAGCAGTGATGTGAAAACTCAGGGCATCATCAGCTTTCCAGTTTCTAAGAGAGCCAGCTGTACTTTCTAGCATGAGTTTCTTGAGAGTCCCATTTCCTCTTTATTCAACTCCTCTTTACTCCAACTAGCTTATTATTCCTTTAGATCTAACATCCAAACAATTCTCACTCAGATTAATCAAAGAAAATGGAACTTTCTGTGACCTGCTTAGAGCAGGGGAACATAGAAAGAAGAAATGGAGAAAGCCTGGAGGATGAGAAGCCATGCTTCACTTTATTGGAAATGAATTTTTCAGTTCCCCCTTAATACATAAGAGGAAAAGGCAGACAGCAGGGTAAGTTCCTCTGGCTGTGACTGATGAGGACATCACACATGTATTGTCATATAGTGAACAAGTACAAAAAAGTTGTAAACAGGAAAAGGCATTCTAAATTTCATAAATATAATATCTCTATATACAAACAGCTAATTGAAAATTCACTGAAGTGATATATTCTTCTTAAACCCTCAAACTAACTTGTTACATATTTAACATAGATAAGGAGAGAAGAGAAAGGCCAGGATTAAAGGCAGAATATCTTACAATGTCCCAGTCTCAGAATGCAGATAATTCAGAGCATTTAGAAATGGCAGTCCAATTTATTATTATTTATTCAGTAATTATTTATTGATCACCTACCTATATGCCAGGCATTGTACTAAACACTGGTGTAACAGTGGTGAACAAGAGATAGTTATAACCTGCGATCAGTTACATAAAATTAGTAATTCTATGTAATTAGTTTATAACTGTTACTTTATAGAAATGTAAACATTAATATAATTTTATAAGTTCTTTAAAATATATTTAGATGTGGATTGCATTTGAGAGCATCTGGCTATTTGTCCAATACCTTCGAGCTGCAGGCCAAAAATAAATAAAAATTGTCAATGGCTGCCTAGTTTACCAAGTTTCTAAAGCCATCTATTCATCCAATTGTCCATGCATCCATCCACCCACCCATCCATCCACCCAACAAATACTTGTACTTTATGTGCTAGGCACTGTTTCAGGTACCAGGTTTTCAGCCCAGAACAAAGAAGATAAAATCACTGCCTCTGTATAACTTATATTGTGGTGTGACCACCATGCCTTGGAAAACTGCCTCCCTTGTAAGGCAGATGTACCACACCAAAAACACAGTAAAAACCTTTCAGCCAAAACAATTAGACAGTGTCAAAAAATGAGGCCCTAGTAGTTCATAAAAGATTAATGTGAGAATTAAGCAAAATCGCATATCTATAAAGGTATTTAATAAATATGATAGAATGGCAGAATATCATTTAAAGAGCAAGTACAATGTGTTAGGCACTATGCTGAATGGGTGCCTTATAAACATCAATTTAATTTGATCTTTACAACCCTGCAAGGTAGGCATTATTGGCCCTATTATAAAGATGAAGAATAAGTAGCTTCTCAAGTTCTTAAAGTACTAAGTGCAAATCTGGGATTTAAACCCAGATCCAATTCCAAAGCCCATAGTCTTTGGTCTCATTCTTGATTACACAGGATTACGAAATCTATTATTCTGATGGTGTTTTCTGTGTCCTTTTCATGGTGTATTCTAGGACAGTTTTCTTCAACCTTTTTGGTACCAGGGACCAGTGTTGCTATGAGAATCTAATGCCTGATGATCTGAGGTGGAGCTAAGGTGGTGATGCTGGTGCCAGGGAGTGGCTGCAGACACAAGGCTTCGCTTGCCTGCTAATCACCTCCTGCTGTGTGACCCAGTTCCTAACAGGCCATGAAACAGCACTGGTCCATGGCCTGGGGGTTGGGGACTCCTGTACTAGGAGGATTCATCTAGTTTTGAATTACTGAGTAAAAAAGAATTATGAAACTTTTTTCTGTCTATGGTCAAGCCACATATGAACTATTTCATTCAATGAAACTATGAAGCTTTAATATGCTAAAAAGAAGTTTCTCAAAGTGTTTTTTTTTTTGTTTGTTTGTTTGTTTGTTTTTTACTACAGCCAATTAGGCTGTTAGCTCTGTGAGGAAAAGGTCTATGTCTTATCATTTTTGTGTCCCCACATCATAGCCTAGCATGATCTCCATCACATAGTACATTTTGAACAAATACTGTTGAATGAATGAACAAACGAGTGTACTTTGACTTTCTTTGCTAATTTAGTGCAATGTATAAATTGAACTTATAAAATTCAATTTCACTAGAAGAAAAATATTATGAAAATGTTATGAAAAATAAAAATTGCCACTTCTTTTACTATAAACCCAGAGAAGGCTTTGAACTGTAATTCAAAGAACATTTATAAAGTGTGTGCAGGGTCACTTTCTGACTCAAGATATTGATTTATATATTTCTAGACTTTCTGATAACACTGTAAAACTAGGAAGAATGCATAAAATAAAACAAATAAAAATATAGCTCACAAACAATTCATCGCCCTCTTCTCTCTTTTTCCTTTTTGTTGATATTTATGCTGAATCTATTTGTCCTTCTACAGCAGGAGATATTCTGAGAAACAAAAGCAACTCCAGGGGAAACACAGTAGCAAAGAAAGCAACAAACTTCATGTGCCCCTTGTCTTTTTAATCATTAAGAATAATTTAAAAAATAAATCCACTAATTCCCATGATGCAGAGAAGCTATGTTGTGAGAAAAGCCCAGACTCAAAGTAATACCAGAAAGTAAATAATTCTGAGATAAAGGTATACATTTTACATCATATATAAATACTATACACACATATATATTCCTAGTTATTTTGGGTGAACTAAATGCTAAATATAAAATGAGAATCACATCAACCAAGTATAGTTAGGAATAATGGGTAGTATGGAAAAACTACAAATAACTTACAAAGTGGATAACCCACAGTTGAATAACTGAGAGTTGATTTAGCATCAAGTCCAGATAAATGACTCTATAGAGAGTGAACCACACTTTGTTTCACAAAATATTAATTTTTGATAAATTGCATGCTGTCCTTTATTGCCTGGTTTAAAAAGTCTCTTCATTAAAGTGTGTGTTTGGAGAATGAATAAAATAAAAAGCTAGCTTTTAAGATGTTCCTAAAGTAAAAAACATTTCATACTTGAACTGAACTATATAATCCCCAACTAATCCCGTGATTTTTGAAAAATACTGTAATAATTTAAAATAAGTTTGATTTTAACTCCTTCATCTTGAAAAGAAGTTTATAGGTGTGACATACTTACCTAAAAGTGCATTTTTCCCATGATCATCTGGTAGGAATCGCTTGTCTACAGCACACACCAGGATATGTTCAGGAAGATTGGGAGACTTAGCCCCCACCAGGAGGAATCCTGCTGGGATGTCAATTTGTTCCATACACAGAGATACCAAACGCAAATCCTTTCCTGCTTGACAAAAACCTAAAAACCAGTAAGGGCATAGAGAAATGTTTAGGGAGGTTGCAACTCTTCATTGTCCATTTGGGTGGTAGATTTACTTTTGAGAATCACTACTAGGAACTAAATTTAAAGTTCATATACTCCAACTAGAAGACAAATCTATTATATGGCCCCTGTGAGCAGAACTGAAAATGACACTAAAAGGAAGTATTTCTGATTGTTTCAGCCAATATTGACCGTTTTTATATTTTCTGTCCACAAGTAAGGAAATGATAAATACATGGAAAACTCTGATTATTGTGTGTAATTTTTATATGCATATACTGTGGTATTTTAACTTTCAATTCAAATTCACTTCTCTAAGCAGAGATGATCATAGAACAGAGATGCTTTCCATTTCACATAGGAAGAGACTGAAGTTCAGAGCTTGGTGATTCATAAATAAATGGGCCAGAACCAGAACTCAGAACTATTAGGTTATTTTCACTAGTTATGACATGACAAGACAAAAGTTTACATAAAAGCTTTGGATACCATAATGTATTACAGTGTTTATTAGTTCATTATTTATTAAAAGTCATTTGCAAAAAATACTGTCCTAGGCCTGGGGATGGATATATATATATTTTCCTCTAAGAATGCATATTGTAGTTAACTGGAAGAATGTGTAAGGAAATGATAATCACAAAACAATATTACAGAGGACAGCTACTTTCTGCTGCAAATCACCGTTATCCACATCTTCCAGGAAATGATCCTCCCTGTGCTCTAATTATGTGATTTCCCAGGACAGTTGTGATATTCTAGATTGACTTGCAACTAGCACCTGATCCAAGCTTGGCCACTGTAATATCCCACCTTTCTGGTCATAGTTGATCAGCCCAGGGGTGGGTACCTGACATAAAGCAAGCCAATCAAAGCTATTTCCCTAAAAATTCTGAACATAGGAGCTAGGGAGAGCACTGGTTGGTTTGCTCTGTGGCAGCTCTGCTCCTTGTCCTGTGAGAGAAGTCTGTCAGCATAGGTGGGAGGCCCAGGGGAATGTTTTGGCAGACTTTGGATCACTAAAACCCTGCTGTATCTGTCTTTCCTATGGTTTGGTCAAGACATCTTTTACTTTAGAATTCTTCCAATAACTTCTTCACTCTACCTAAGGTAGTCTGAGTTTGGTTTCTGTCACTGGCAACCCAAAGTGGCTGAACAAAAGTATGAAAAGTGCTATTTCAGGGAGTAATGAGAGATAGAGCATGGACACCTAACTCTCCACACACAAACCTGAGGAGATTACCATTATTATCACCCATTACGAAGTAGGGAAGAACCCTGTTATATTCACCATCATTTAATAATATAGTAACCAAATACCAACAATGAGATGCCATCAGTTAGTATATGAAAAATGAAAAGAAAACAACATCCAAACATTGTATAAAAGCTGTTGTGCACATAAATCTACTATATGGTCTGGATCATCAAAAGCAGATATAATAAAATTAGAAAAAGTCAACAGAAGAAAGACTAAAATGAAAAAGACAATGGGATTCAACCATCTTAAGCTTGTAGACTCCCTTTTAACATTAAAAAAATTCAAATTTAACTTTTAGTGTTCATGAATTAAGAAAAATAATATAAAAATGTTATTGTGAATTCTTTAACAATTTTAAATAATTATGTATTTTATTATTCACAATATCTATATTTACTTGAAAAATAGTGACTTACATATGTGAGTCTTATTGTTTACAAACATTTTTGGAGCCTATGGATATATAGAACCCCTTGAAAAAAATTCTGCTGTTCCCACCCCCATTAGAAACTCAGTTTGTTTTGAACTTTGGAAGTTTGAAATTGATAATGATGACAATAATGATGATATGATGATATTGATGGAAGCTAAAGTTTATGGAGCACTTAACATAAGCTAGGTAAGTACTAAACACTGTATATATTATTTTATTTAACCCTCTCAACAACTCTAGGTAAGGACCATTATCTCCTTTTCATAGATGGAGAAACAGAAGCTCAGAAAGATTAAGAAACTTGCCCAAGGAGTAATGAGAGATAGAGCATGGACACCTAACTCTCCACACACAAACCTTGCCCAAGTTTCTTAATAATGAGTCCAGTAATGTTCAGTGATGTAAGACATGGGAAGTTTACTATATGAAAACAGACATACTATTCAACTTAGAAAAAAAAAAAGATAAAAACAGTGATAATCCAAAGCTCAAACTCTGACGGGTGAAGAAAGACTTTGTCATCAAATTCTAACATACTAAATATAGGAGGCATTCTAAAGTCCTCAAAGGAGCACTCATTTTTTTTTTAATCAAAGAAATTATTAATTTGTATGTAGACAGTAAACCTAGAAATATATTTCCCATAAGAGGTATCACCTTTATTATGATTTGCTCTAAAAGGCAGAACATATAAAACATCTTCCCAAGCTGTGTAGATAAATTCAATGATGAGAGGTTCACAATTGTCTACTGATGGAAAACAGAATGCTTGGAGAGTTGTCTCTATGTCACTAAGTAGTAATACAATCTTTCAATGCCTTTCATTCACTCTGTATTAGAAAGAGTAAACTAGATGAAACTGTAAATTTATACCAATTTGTACCAATTTGCAAATTATTACAAGCCTTTTTAGACCATCAGAGCTTGATGGAACCTCAAGATCATCAGATATAGCATTCCCCAACAAGCTAACCGCTTGGATTCATAAAGGTATTCCAAGATACTTGAGAATTGTCAGTGAAACTTAGATATCATTACCAATTTCTAAAACCTAATAAATAACTATTCTAATATCCTACTTTTATTTTTATTTTAAAAGGTGTTTTTTCGAGCAAAAATAATTGTAGCCCTAGAAACACAGATTCAGTTTGCCACCTAAATTGTGTTCCCTCTAATATCCTACTTTTAAAACAGAATGTTCTGAGGATATTCCATCCTACATCTACCTATAGGGATAGTAGAAACCAGTTAAATAAACTCAGGTCAGAACTGAGTTGAATCATATATCAGAGTGTGGTTTTGACTACAATACAATTTTAAGTTGTTTTTATTATAAGTCATAGTATTGATATGTTGCTTAATTTATACCCACAATGACCTATTGGTTAATGATGGGATGCTCAGGAAATACTGCTTCTGCTAATAAATGCAAAAATAATAATTTTACACATGTGCCTAAAGATGCTATTTGCTAGATATGAAAGTTAGATCGCTACCCCCACTCATTAAATAAGATTATATAAAATGCACCAATGTTTGTAGAACACCATAAAAACCAAAATTACAGTAAACATTTAGTCATTATAATCCAATTTGGCTTTTCATGTGGGAGAGAAAAAGCATGTCATTTGCAGAGAAATTCTGCAAAGAGTCGTTTGAAATTTTTTTTCAAAAACGTAAAATTATAAAAAATAAACTAGTATATCTTTTTAATTATAAAATGTAGAAATTCAAAATGTAGGCATTAACAGTAGACTTTGACCCTTTTTTGATGCTGGAAAACATTTAAATACACTTAGCTCTTAGCTAGTCTTCTCACCTCCCCCCAAAAGTATAACATTTATTTTTGAATTTGTCAACAAAACATGCTTTTTCTTACATAACCAACTTAAAGTAAGTTAAACAGCAATTATTAAATAATAAAATACAGACAATTTTTCTTGTATGCATGAATATCAAAGAGTATAATAATAGTCTACAGCCATGCTACCCTGAAGAAGCCCAATCTGGTCTGATCTCAGAAGCTAAGCAGGGTCGGGCCTAGTTAGTACTTGGATGGGAGACCACTTAGGAAGACCAGGTGCTGTAGTCATAAAAAATAAAAAAAAATATATGAGATTGTAAGCTGACAAGGTCATTGCAATCTGTGAGATCAACCAAGGGTTGCCTCGCCTAAAAAAAAAAGTATAATAATTAGTTGATCTAAAATACTTTCTACTTAAAATCAATTCTTTATCACATGCTATATAATGACAGTTTTTAAATTTCCGAGGGGTTCAAAAGATTATATATTACTATAAGAGAGATTTGTGAGTTGAAGATTGGGTAACTACTCTAATCTCTGTAGTATGTAAATAAAGAAACTAGGACCCATAAAGGTGAAGAAAATGGCTCAGGGTTAAATAACCAGCAAGCAGAACTAGAACTTAGGTCTCTTGACTCCAAGCTCCTCATTCTCATTAACATCTCTCTCTGACTTATATAATGCTTTACTTTCCCTCAGTCTGACGTAGGACACGCTCCTATAGCTTCTTCTTGGCCTATTTTTACTGAGTGCTATCACCCAACTTTCCAAGCTAAATTCTGGAGGCACTTGATAAACCAGCCCCTGCCAGCCATGGGCTGTGACAGGATCCACCTATCTCCTACTGCTGATGAATCCTTAAAATTCATGATTTTGTAAGCCACAAAGGTGACCCATGATTAGAGTGACATTTCTAATGGTATTTCTCAAAGCAATACATTGCAGCAAAAGGGAATTTTAAATTACTGGGAAACAAAACAATTTTGGTTCTGGGCTAAACAGGGAAAGTTGAGAAGATACAGTGTGGAAATATCTGAAGAATGTAGGATTTTCTATGGAATGAAGATTATTTCAGAATGATTTCTATGGAAAAATGAAAACTACAAAGTCCACTTAATTAAAAATCACATAGTTTTTAGTACTACAGACTTTGAAGGTTTTCCCATTTATGATATGAGAACACTTAGAGGTCAAAAGTAATTATCATTTAACAGTGACTGAATTCTATGAGAAGCATGTTTTTTCAGTCTCCTCCTCTTAAAAAAATTTTTTGTAGGAAGTGCATGTTACAAGGAAAAGAGGAAATGTCTTACTTTATGCTAAAAACCCCTACAATGATGGGAATATGTTAGAGTCATAGGAATCAAATGAAATTGCTCCCAATGGAAAAATTTGAGCAACAAAATAAAATAAAGCAGTACTGGATTATAATCCAAACCATAAAATAAATATCCATGAGTACATAATGATATAAATAACTGAAGAAATCAACAAATGAGGGAGAAAGGACAAATTTTCATGTAGTAGAATTCCAAATAATTTATGTAGATACCCCATCCTCGAGGAGGTCAACAACAACTCGCTATTTCTTAAGTGTGGATAAAGCACAGTGACATCCTTTCATGGTTTGGAAAGAGTAGAGGGAACACTACCTCAGCCAGGAAATCTAGGTCAACATCAGCAGTCATAAATCATGTTGATAACACAGACCCTTGATATAATATCATTAAAATGACACTTTACCTTTGTGATTTTCTACCCCCGACCCATAACCCCAGTTAATCAGGGGGAAAACATTATATAAATTCCAAAAGAGGGTCTCCTACAATATATCTGACTTATATAATTCCTGAAATTGTTAGAGTCATCAAAAACAGGTAAAGTCTAAGAAACCCACAACCAAGAGAAACATAAGGAAATATGACAACTAAATACAATGTGGTATCCTGGATGGGATTCTGGAACAGAAAAAGGACATTAGGTGAAAACTAAGGAACTCAAATAAACTATATTTAGTTAATGTAAGATGTTAACAACAGGGGAAACTTCGTATTACTTTCTCAAGTTTTCTGTAAATCTGAAACTGTTCTTAAAGTCTATTTTTAAAATGGCCTGTTTTATCTTCTTGCCTTCTAGTTACCAACTAGAGCTACACAGGCATTTAATTAAGAGAAAAGAAAATAGGAGAAAAAGAGTAGGTAAGAATGAGTGTAGGAACAAGATTAGAAAGAAATCAATTCAAGGCCAAAAATGTTCATAAAATCAAGCAAAAGTTCCTAAATTCAGTTTGAAGTTATTCTGGGAACATGCTCACCTGCCAAGAGTCTGGCCTTTTGTTGTGATATCTATTAACTAACTTTCCTCCAAACTCTCATTCTTGGGATTTAGACCAGCTAATTATATAGAAAATATGTCATCAGGGATCCCCAATTAAGAAAAACATTGTGCAAAGCACATATTTATTTTTTTATAGACTGAAAATAAGCTATGTGGATAACTAAAGATTCTATGAAATGTGATTATATTTCAAGACCTATAGGATCCGAATATCTGGTGTAACAGGCAGTTCTATTTTTCTACTATTAGAAAGATATCAGATTATTCACCTAATAAAGATCAAACATTAAATCTCAATTAAAATCACAAACAAAATGAAAGGAAACCTTACTCTCCCTGCAGGGTAATTTTGAATTACATCTGAACTGATCCTGAAAGATCTGATCTTTCTTTTAGAGGCTATTGGAAAATCTTGGAAAGAGTATGCAAAAAAAGAAAATTATCAGTGAGGTAGGCATACAAATAATTTATTTGACAAATGTGCCCCCTAAATAGTTTCATTTTCTGAGAGTAAAAGTGAAATGTTACCCTAAACCCAAGACTTTTGCAGCAAATGATTTTTATTTTTTTAAAAAAACAGTAAAGGGCTCTTCTTTATAAACTTCATCTGCATTTCCTTAAGAAAACAGCGAAGGTTTTCACTTCACAGAACCAGATTTGCATTCTCCAATTATCTCCAATTTGAAGGTTACGGAGTAATCTAAATGGGGGGAGGGGAAAGTTTACTGAAACAGCTGTAAATACTAACGAATGTAATCAAGGCAGTATTTGGAGACTTAAAATTTGGTTGCCCTTCACCCCTTTAGACAATCAACTGCCTCTCAGCAGGGTAAGAACCTACACTATTCCAATAATTTACATAAGAAATTAGCAACCAAAATTTACATCTGAATGGTAAACCCCAGAAGCCCATCAGGTGTTAAGTATCTGCTTATCTAAATTGTCTCTAAAAATAGCTTCACCTTCCTTTAAAGCCTTAAGTAAATAGAGGATTTCCCATAGAAGGGGGTCCGCTAAAACAAGTCCGGCATTATATTGCCCTGTTTCACTGACAATTTTATTAAGGAAGATTTCGAGGCTGTTCTGCCCTTGAGTGAGAAGACTCTTAGAATTAGATTAGAATGAGCCAAATTGAAACAGCTATGGACTAACTATAAATATCAAATTATAAACTATGCTTTTTATTTTGAATGGTCACTCTCACGTGAATTAAAGTGGGAAAAACAAATAATGGGCATGAAATTAGTTATAAGAAACCAAAGTAGTTGATGGAATTTAAGTGTAGAGCTAGTGTTTTTGGGTTGTTTTAGAATTTGAATCTTGTGCTTGGGTGGGATAGCTCTTTTTTCCTCAGAAAAATTATACCTGAATAAGTTTCTTTATCTTTAAAATAACAATTACTCTTCCCTTATACTTTACAGAATCCCTACATGGTAAGGTTAGTGTTCTCATGTTTTGAAGTTTATGAAACACTTGCTATCTGCTAGATCACTGAGTTTATATTTTGGTGAGTCCTAAACAGCTTTCTGTACCTGGTTATATATAATACCAGTAGTGCCAGATATCCCAAAAGGCAAACCTAACACCATATATAGGGCACAGGAAAAATAGGAGAACCCTTCCCCCATTTTTTTGGTATAAAATGTGACATTTTTAAAGGATCCTCTAAAGCTTTTACTATGTTCCATTTAATTCTTACATATAATGAGATTCTTAATGACAATCTAACAATATTTTAAGCATTATTTCAAATTCTAGCTATTGCTTGATAAATAAGCTAACTGATCAAATAAAAGGCATAAAAATGGATACAAAACAGGTAAGTGGAAAACTAATGTCAGTCACCTCCCACACCTCTGCAGGTATAAAGGCCTGTATTACATCAATAATGAGAAAATTGATATATATTATACTATATTAAGTCTGGGCAAAAATAACCAATCATATATGGAAGTAAATTCATAGGGAATGATGTGCTAGAGGCAGGCCCAACTCAAAGAGCAGTAGTACTTAATTGCTAGAGGCCAATGGTAATGGATCAGGCATAGATAAGCTACAAGGAAGATTATTCAGGTTTCCAAATCTCCCCTAGGTAGAGGATTTGGGGCCCTTTGTAGTTTATCAGATTGGAAAGAGAAACAGAAGGAGGAAGGGAAGAGGAAGGAGAGAGACAGAGATATCAGGGAGAAAATAAAACTTCCAAACAGTGCAAACTCATTCATTTGGCTTTACATATTTGAATCTCTAGTTTAAGTTATCTGCATTCTAAGCTTTGTACAAGGGATGTCCTGAAAATCTTACCCCC
This sequence comes from Eidolon dupreanum, assembly GCA_028627145.1. Classification (NCBI taxonomy): domain Eukaryota; kingdom Metazoa; phylum Chordata; class Mammalia; order Chiroptera; family Pteropodidae; genus Eidolon; species Eidolon dupreanum. The sequence goes on along the minus strand of CM053504.1, from coordinate 52,719,369 downwards.
TCCTTCTCCTCTTCATCCTCCACCCCCAAGATTTTAATGCATTAGAATTGCCCCAGGTTCAAGTCAGTTTGGGTATAAAAGTTATACTATACGGATATAGTAGAATCCATGTACTAACTAGAGTGGGAAAGCCAGAAAACAGCACTGTACGCCACTAAATGGAGGGAAGAGAGTATAATTTAAATTGTAACATCACCAAAACCATGAAATCCAAAAAATGTTTTACATTAGTATTTTCTTCTTAAAAGTGTGGTTAAAGATTTGGTAGCTGACAAAATAAAATGGGATTATCAAAATATGTACATTTTTCTCCTCTATAAATAACAATATACTGGATGAGTATTCAAATAAATGGAAAAGGTAAATATAAAACATTTGCTATCTCTGTTACTGTTCCGAAGGTAGGAAAAAAGGTAGGAAAAGAAAACACTAAAAAAAATTTCCTAAAGCAGTACTACTCTTGCATGAAGTACCTGGAGCACTGGAAAAGCCCTGACCTGAGTCTAGGCTTGCCACTGCCACATACCATCTAGAAAAGTAATCAACTGCTGTGAGTCTCAGTCTCTTCATCTGTAAGATGGGGTGATAATACTTGCCTTTCTTATGGATATCTGCTATGAAGTCACAGAAAATAATGTAAGAGTATAATTTATTCCTCATTCCTTTCTGTAATTACTGGTTTCTAGCCTTGAGCACCACATGTAATGACTGAAAACTGGCCATTCAATATTAGAGAGATTGAAAAAAATCTGAAACCCACCATCTGTAGTGCAAGACCCTTCTGGGGCAGGTTTTTGTGAATAGGGAATTGGTGGGCTGTTTGAATCAGACATTTCCTCATCATCTTCGTCATCTTCCATTTCATTAACTGTTAGAGTGTTAGAAAAATCCAGGCTTCCATTTTGAGTGTAGCGATGTACCAGGTCTTTATCCAGATCTTCCACTTTGGGTTTTACATCTGGGAAAGCAAAGAAATCATAGCTAATTTAATAAAAAGATGTTTAGGAAAAATAGCCAAAGGAAAAATTCATTGTTCTGAAAGACATCTGAAGACAGGGAGACTAGCATTTTCTAACAATTAACCAATTTATTTCACAGGTCTCCAGATTTGGAAGGCCTACTTCTTTTAAAAGGAGTGTAAGAATGTATAGGATTGAGAAACTTACCTGCAGACGAGAATGGATGCTGGTCAGGGTCCAAGTATAGCTGGGAAAAAATTGGCCGTGGTACCACACTACTACATCTCAGAGAGGCTTCTATGGAGTTGTGGAGAGCCTCCTCAAATCGAGCAGATTTCAGTTGCCCAGCATATGAATTCCCCATGGTCTACACCACCACCTCCAAAGAAAAAGAGGAAGAGAAAATTGATATAATTAGAGGACCATATGTCTCTGCAAAGAATACATATATCTGATATAAACTATATCTATATATCTTGTCAAGATATGAATTATACATATATTTCTTGTTCAGATAACTTGTATAAATTATCTGTTACTATATCACATTTGCGATTTGTTTTTACAGTCCAATCCCGTTTCAAAAACCACTTTAAAGAATCTTGTATCTAAGAATGAAACAGCAATAAATGCTTTACATGAACGTTCTCAAATCAGTAAATCAGGATTGACCTGTTATTGTGAAGCTCAACTTGGTGACAACTAGGTCACACTCCCACTGTAAAGCTAGTGGGATACCAGTTTTAACCCCATACCAACTTTATCAGTGGTTTCAGGATAAATCTCTAATTACTTCTCTTGCTAATAAGATCTTATTACCCCAGGGGAAAGAAAGATTCTTCTCTGGAAAAAAAATGAAAGCTTTAGGATAATATATTTAATTTACAAATTTCTGAAAGCGAGATTTTGAGCCTTTTATTTTTATTTTTTAATTTTTTTACAGCAGAAAAGAAAAGCTTTATTAGAAGGTTAAGTACACTTCCAGATGTGGAAGTGGGCCTGAGCCAGAGAAATGTGACTCAAAAGGCCAAGATTTGAGCCTTTTAAAACTCAGAGGACTCATTTATAGATTACTAGCATTTATTTGAAAAACACTGTTGTTTCTTTTCCTCCATCTGAATCACAATCTTATTTGAGACCCTTTAGGAAAAGTTTACATTAAAAAGTTTTGAAGCCACGGCCTTTAATTCTAATTGCTAATACTCATATAGTACTTGCAAGTTACAAAAGTTTCCATATCTATCAATAATAACTATAATTTGTCAGGTGCTAACTATTGACTATAATTCTCAAAGTATAGTCTGAGGTCCCCAAGACCCTTTCTGGGGTCTCTGAGGTCAAAATTCTTTTCAAACTATTACTAGAATATTATTTGCCTTTTCAATATCATTCTTTCATATGTGTACAGTAAAATTTTCCAGAGGCTGCATGTGTGATATAACAGAGTGAATGCATATAAACTACTACTGTCATTTATTTTGAAAAAAGTTATTTTTCCTAAAATATGCTACTTATGTTGTTGATACATAATAGGTTTATTGTTAACTTTTAAAATTAGTAAATATTTTAAAATGTCTTAGTTTTAATTTCTAATAAATTATAATCCACATAAACAAAACTCACATTTTAAGAGTATAAAGGGGTTCTGAGATGAAAAGTTTGAGAACTGCTGGGTTAGGTAGTACCCTAAGCACTTTATAAAAATTATTTATCTTCAGTATCTTCAGTATTCTGAAGTAGATATGACCTCTTCTCACTTCATAGATGAAAAAACTGAAGTTTGCAGAAGCCAAGTAACTTACCCACTATTGCCCAATTGGTAAGGATTGGAACCAGGACTCAATATCTAGCCATGTGATGACAAATCCTGTACTTCTAGAGTACTGTATAGGCTCAACTCGGGTAAATCTCATTTCAAGAAAGGCAATTTTGAGAATATCTTAGCCCCACTTTTCTCAATAAAGTAAGAGGTAAATATTAAATTTCATCTAGAATTCCAACTCTGATTAACTCCCTAGAGAACTGGTTGAGAAGGACACTGAGTATGTGCCTGGGCTCAGAAGGAGAGGGAGCCAAGATCCCGTGGTGATGACTCATGAGCAGAGAAGTGGGGAATGCATAGCACATCACAACTCTACTCTCAAGTTTACCAGCCTTGAGAATACAAAAGAGCTCCATAAGAAATTTTGGTGCCTCTGACACGCCTCTATATAGCAAAGAAGGCTTCTTATATGATCCCTAGTAGCTGTGAGTAAAATACAGCGATTTCCATCAGAGTGGCTGGGTTTATGAAAGCTTTATTTGAGATTCTTATGATTTGGAGGAAGAGCCAGAATCATGTTTTGGCAACCTTTTTCATAATAGGTATTAAAAAACTAAATGCCACAGTAAATTACTGTTTCTTTTTTATAAAAAGTACATACCAAAAGTATATGTACCTTACCCAATTAAAAATTGTAAGTGGAAGGAAATCAACAAAGTCTATAAAATGAAATTTTCTTGAAGTAACAAGTTTTTGTCAAAGCTTCTAAGACTTCCCACCAGTACAACCATAAACATTTAAATTTTCTAAAGCTCAAAAGCAACTTTTCAGCAGAACTACACATGGATAAAACAGGGTGAGGGTCAGAGGAGAAATATATTGCGTAACTAGTTTACGCATCTAAGTCAAAATCCAATAGCCATTTCTCCTTCCTTCATTGCTGAAGAGAGAAAACTACTAGGAACTAGCATAGAGTCAACTGTGGGATTTCTTATCCATGGGAAAGATGGACCTTATTTCTTATCACTTCAAAGATGGACCTTTAGCCTTTTTCCAGAGCACCAAATGCCTGGGAATCTTGCCTCTTCTTAACCTATTACCTGCTCTACAAGTTATCTTCCTTTCATCATTGAAAACCCTGAAAACCTACATCCCCCAAGAGACCTTTTTAGTTTAATAAAGTGCCCAATTATACAGGGAATATTGCCTAATCTCAATCCTTCCCCTAATAGTTTTAGGAATAATGTGACAGATACGTATGTACAGGGTAAATAAATACCATGCTGAATAAAAATATTAAATCAACAGAAAATATGTAATCAAGTTTCACCATGTATGTTTCATAGAAGTTATACATAATCCTACAAGAGCATTAGCAATACTCAGATGAAAACAGAAGTAACCATGAACAGATGTGGTAAAGTGAAAGGAAGTAGGTGACTTGATTCCAAATGAAAACATAACTGGGCATTTTTAAAAATGATAATGTGAGGAATTACAGAATTGAACCCAGACTTCTTAGTGATTAGTATGGAGTTTTGTCCCTTCCCATTGACAGTTCAATGCCATCCTCCCCTCCCCCACCCCCACTTCCACCCCAGACCTATGGATGTTGTCATCTCCCCTTAAGAACTGGATCTCTGAAGGCGGGGTGCCTCCTTCCACGAGCTCGCACTCACGGCGCACACCAGGCGCCTGGCGCACCAAGGGGACCCGGTGCACGGGGGTGGGGGGCAGTGTACTCAGGGTATGGACCATGGCTCCACTGGGGTGCAAACCCAGAACCTTCTGCATGTAAAGCAGACGTGTTAAACACTACTCTATGGAACCGCTCCAGCCATCCTTTTTATTATTAAAAATTATTGGGGTGACATTTATTAACAAAATCAAATAAGTTTCAAGTGTATCATTCAACAGTAAGTCACATATATATTGCACTGTGTTCACCAACCAGAGTTAGATTTCCTTCCATCACCAAATATTTGACCTCTGTTGCCCCTTTTGACCACCTGCCTCAATGCCATCTTGAACAAGTAGTTTAAAAATATATTTATCTATCATTCAAAAAGAAGACAAAAACAACAGAATTTGCAAAGTTAACACCCTTCCACCTTGCTGGTTCTTCTGGATTCCAGAGAAAATAAAATTCATTCCAGTGCTTGGACTAAGGGCCTCTCATTAAGAGCTGAAACTTCTACTACTGCCTTCTAGCTTAATACTCCAAACTATTGCCCCCCGTTATGATGCATTTGTACTGACCCAACTGTAGTCCCCCAACAAGTTTCTTTTTTGACCAAGCATAAATATTTTCATTGACTTTTAATAATGACTATCTGGAGAACATTAATTTTTTAAAAAGTATTTTAAAAAGGATCATCACAATTAGTGACAAAGAACAAGAAAAAAACTAACTTAAAAAATAATGCACATAATAAAAGAAAAACTAATACATTACTTTAAGGTTGCCTAGTTTAACAGCAAGTTAGGCTATGAAGCAGGTAGATGGGGATATATATATAATTTAAGTAATAGCTCATTTTTAAAAAGGTTTCACATTTGTGTTTCCAAGCTTTGTCTACTGAAAAGTCCAAAAAGCAATGACAATTCAATAACAATAAGTACTTCCTGGTACCCTGAGTGTAATTTACTAATACTAGTGCCACTGAAAATAATCAAGGCTCCTTAAAGGTATGGCCATTTCCAGGTCTGAGGCAGGAAATACACAAGATAACCCTTGAACATCTTGTGCTACAAAGCAAAGAAGCTATCAAGGACTAACAGGTCATGTCAAAAGACATAAGATCAACATGAAGGGTTCCCATAGGCCAAAGATTAGAGAAATTGAACATAAGAGAATAAATGCAATGGACTGAAACGTATTTAAAGTGTAAAAACTCAAATTCATTTTGATGTTCAAGAGAAAAAGAGAGCACTCCTCTTGGAGAACAAAAACAAAGCACTTAATTGAACCCTACTAAAAGGAAACGGAAAGATTGAGGCATTTATCCTGCTCTTCCTGTACTTCAAAGTAAACAAATAGTCCTGGTTATTGAGAAAGTTATTTTTTTAATGAAGAATTCTAGCTATAATAAATGTGTAAAAAATGACAGAGTTACAAGATTATCACTTTGTTGTCTATGGCCATGCCACCCTGAACATGCCTGATCCCATCTGATCTTGGAAGCTAAGCAGGATCGGGCCTGGTTAGTACTTGGATGGGAGACTACCTAGGAAGACCAGGTGCCGTAGGTGTAAAAAAAAAAAAAATCACTTTGTAACCCTTAATGCAAAACTCATTTTGGCAATGATAGTAAGTGATACCATTAAGTAAGAAGTTGAGGGGGAACTTTATAATGGAAGGATCAGGCTGACACTTCCTAAACCCACTTGTGAGGCAATGAGATGCTGTGTGCCTTAACATGGTAGATAATATGAAACCCACACACCATCTAGGAAGTATTCCTGCCAGTGGGTGTAACAAATGTAGTCTAACCTCTAGAGCTAACTTACATTCGTAGGATAGAGGGACAAGTAAATGAAACCACAAGGAAATAAATAGATTCAGAATGAGGGATAGGTGGACACAGTGAGTGATCTAGTTTCTGCAACAAGCCAAGCTTATCTAGTTAGTAAATGACAGAACTAGGATTTGAATTTAGACTCAAAGTTTTTTTTCCCCCTAAAACATGCTGTTTAAAATAGAAAAAAGATGAGAGTGAAGATGATAAATTTTGTGTGTGGTGTGTACGTAGTTGTTTTTGGTTTGAGATTTTTTTTTTAAAGATACAATTTACTACCTATGTGCCAGGCATAATAATAAAAAGACAACTGTCAGTTTTCTGTTACTTTTTTCTCTAGAGATATTGTCACCCATTTTCCCAACTTTAACCACCATCCTCCCAGCATTTATAGAAATCCTACTATGGAAATGGTTAAGCACATAGGCTCTGGAGTCAGATGACCTTAATTCAAATCCTGCACCCACTAGACTGTATATTAGGTAAGTTAGTCTCTCATCTGTAAAATGAGGCGATACAAGGAATGTTGTAGGTTTTTGTGAGACTACATGGGATTTTATAGACATATAAAATTTTTTCAATAATTCCTGGCACAAAATAAATGTGCAGAAAATGTTAGATAGTAAAATTTTTTAAAAAGCATTGTGCTACATGGGGGATACTAAGACAATTAAGATACATTCCTTCCCTTGTATGTTGGGAACTGCAGTATATTCTGTGGTATTGTTCTGGAACAAATGATCATCAGTGTTAAAGTTCTAAAAACTGCTATTTGGTATTATATATAATTCATTTATTATGAAATTTTACAATCATATATACAAAATATTACTGTCCTTTATAGCCAGAAGATTCTTTGACTTCATGTAAAAAATTACTTGTTATAGGCATTACTGCTTACATATCCTTCCTCTTAAAAATATACACTGATTAGAGTGATAGTGTGAAAAGACTAGACATAGAAGTCAAACAGGGTTCTTGCAAGTTATCAGCGAGTTTATAATCCAAGATTCAAAATAAGCATATATTCACAGTTCTCTTTTGTGCTTATTTTGCATTTCACTTATTCTTTTAAATTGACATTTGTCACTCTTAATAGTTGGGTCTAGTATCTGTCTGACTCCTCTATGAGGCTGTGAGTTCTTTGGAGAAAATATTAAAATGGGAATTGAATTTTAAAAAATGAACATATTGAGCTTTTTTTGTGTGTCTTACTTACACAATTGTACATTAAATGGGTTTGAGTAGTTAGTATCTCTTCCCAAACACATTCCAAAAAAAGCAAAAAACTAACGAATTCAAAACGAAAGTGTTTTATTTCATTTTTATTCATCCTCCCAGCTGAAAATCTTTAGAAAATGCAGATTAAAAGATAAAATTTCCAACTTCTTTTCATACTTCTGTACATTTAAATCTAAATGAATCTCTTTTGACCATTTCTAAACCCAAAAATATTTTTAGTACTGTAATAAAAACCCAGCCCTAATAACTTAATTCTTTAATTAACCATTTTTACTAATATACTTACAGATGTGATATAGATAAATTGTTATAAAGATAATTACATTATATGCCAACTAGTTTAATGATAATTAAAAACTGTCATAATTAAAACGAAGTACAATGCTACTTTTCATTTGTAACAAAGCATTACATGTTACTACTAGAAATCTTTACTTTCTTCCTCCTTGAAATACCAGAAATTCTTCTGTAAAATAAACACATCTTGTCAAAATTCTCTAGAACTAGTATAATTACCAGAGGCAATCCCTGTGTAAGATCAAAGACGCAAAACAATAATAGGCAACGTGTGACCTCTACCATGTCACCAGAGACCAATTTTTCAACAGGGAGAAGAGTCAATAATCCAGAACAGAAAACATTAAATAAGGAGAAATGCTTCCAAAGTGTGGATTACCATATCCATCAAGGCTGCCACACTGAGTTCCCAGTCTCTATGGTTTCAGAAAACAAACTTCTGGGGATTTATCACAACAATCATTAAAATCTGCATAAAACCCCAGAGGCAAAAGCCAATTTCCCAAATGCAGAGTAGAATTTCAAATGATACTATAATAATTTTCTAAATTTCACTGGATGCTTTAAAAGTATAATGGGAAAGGCACAGATAACTAAATATTTTTCATATAATATTCATCTAATTTCTCTTATTTACCTATTCCCATTTAATTTTCCTAAGTAGCTGTTTGGAAAGTAGGCTATGAACATTAATCAGATAAATATAATTAGTAATAACACATTAAAGACTTCTGCAGGATTTGTTTTGGTAATACTGGGGCACTAAATCTAGAAACAAAGCTTTGGTCTCCTTTGCAAAGTACGTAAATGACTAATAAGTATTATAAGGGTGCAAAGAGGGGTAAAGGAATTCCCACTCACAGCCAGCTCAGTCAAACAGAAGTACATTTAAAATTGACTTTTCAAAAGAACATCACAAATAAAACTGTGCCTTAGAATCAGCAAAATCTGATTGTCTTTTTAGATAGAACTGCTAAACAGCTGTCCGTCATCTTTCAAAATCAGATGTGAGTTAGGGACTGAATAAATGTATCTGAATTATTTAACTTGCAAAACATCCATTCTGCTGGTAATTCAGAGAGTAGTAAAAGAGAGATTTAGCTTAAAAGAAAAAGCACTGGCAATTCAAAGCAAATTATGAACATTCTGCTCTTATATGGTTTTGTTACTCCTGCTACCTTCATCTTTCCACTGTCACCTGCCCTTCTCTCCATCTTCTTATCTTATTAACATTGCTAATTGTATTTGTCAGTTTTGCCACAATTTCAATACTACTTAAACAGCTGTGGGTTTTCTCTAGGCAATTATCAGTCACTACACTTAGGTTTCTAAATTAGTTGTTGAAAGGCACTTTAACCTTGGGAAAATAGACATAGAACACATTGCCTGCTAAGTCTTACGTGTAAGTATATGTTGCTTTAAAATGAGTATTAAAAATAATTGAAAGAATCAGACACATTAATTCACAAATTATAAATTTATAAATTAGTAAGAAAATGCTAAACAAAGCTTACTGTATACTTCTCATCATTTAATCTTTTTTTTCCTTACTAATACATATTGTAATATATGTTCTCTCTATGTATATATACGTGTATACAGTATATAAATCGGAATATCAAAATACTGCCAAATTCCTCTAACAGTCCCTTTTTACCATCTATCTACTAGTGGCCAACACATTTCAAAGGTATCTACAATCATATAAGTGGTATACTGAGGTCATGGGCTGTGATGAAGAAAGCTCTTACAACATGCAGATTTTTCCCCTTTCTCTATTTCCCTTCAAAGAAAAAATTCTTTATTTTACTTGCTTTTTAAATTCTCTAATCTTGGCTCTATGAATCTATGAAATACATCTAAATTAAAAAAAAAAAACTTCTGTAACCAAGAAACATATTTCATGTGCCTTTTATGCATTAAAATTAATTCAAAGATAACTTTTTAGAGTGAACAAGTGTTGGTGTTTTTAAAAAGTTTATAATCCTGTTTGTGGGTCAGTCAAAAGCTTTTTAGAATAATTTTTAAATTAATGCAGGCTCATTCCTTACCCTTCTCTCTCTCCCACTTTCTGCTTTGAGGAAAGAAAAAGATATTTCAACAGTACAAAATTCTTCACTGAGAGACAAACATGAAAATGATAAACATTTTGGAAAGCAAAGTACACATCAAACCCTAACTCTTCTTTCAGATCTATATTGACTCTTATAGTAGTTTCCAACATTTGGTAAGGATTATCCTTCCATTAGACAAAAGCAAGCATTCCTTAGATAAATCAGGAGTTTTTGCCGTGAGACTCATAAAACCTTTTCACAGCACAGATTTTCAAGAGAATCCTTTAAGGTTTTAGGAGGCTGCTCCTTTTACTAAGTAACAAAATACACCCCATGGTGTCTCACTGACCCCACTCAGCTGTCCTTTGACCTCTTCAATTGTTGAAGCCTAACTCCATGGCCCACAGAATTTGCCTCCCATATCAAAAAGGCGAATGTTGCTTCCTCCTAGCACCTGGTGTAACAAAACGCAACAGTTCTCTCTCTTGTCTCCTCAGCTCCCTCTCTGACCATTTTCCAGATGTTCCAGGCCCAAATGTTAAGCCAATACTAAGTTTCAGGATCTGCGTGGTCACCATGAAGGAACAAACAGGGACCAGGCTGAAGTGGCAATGACCCTCTTGTTCTTTCTGGCCTCAAAAGGATGCAACGGGTCATAAAAGAGGAAAAGATCTTTGGCCTCTCTTGGAAATGCCAGGCTATTTAAACACATTGTAACTTCCAAAAGGAGTGACAGTCCCTAGCAGACAAGAGTTACCTAAAACAGTATTCCTAAATGCTCAATTCTAAGCAAACTTTTGATTTTCTTTTACTGGGGGGTAAGAGGGGAAGCAGTATCACCTTTTTTCTTGTCTAAATTACAATCTTTCTAAAAATAGAAAAAACACTTTTATAAAATTTTTAAAACATACATCTCAGGATAGTATAGTATGATAAAGATTTTAAATATATGCAGTCATTGGATATGGTTGGGATTTTCCTGCAGAGGACAATGATCTAGATAATTAATAATAATCTCTTATTAGACAATTTGAAAGATAAAACCAGAATCAACAGAGGGGAATCAAAATCTGAATTCTTATTGTCTTAATTTAGGTACATAGAAAATATAACACAGAAGATGCTGTAGGGAAAAGAAAACATTGCTGAATATGTTTTTTCTTTCTCTTTTTTTTTTTCTGGAGAGAATGGGGGAAGGGAGAAGAAAGTAGAGGGGAGGAAATGAAAGGAGAGTCCATAGAAATATCTGGTTAATCAATTTAAGGACCAAATATAGTAGCTTTATTTAATTCTAAATATAACTTCATAAAACAAATTTGATTTTGAAAAATCAGGGGGGCATATTATAATTGTACAATACCTTGGTTTATTTATTAACATTTTTGAATCATGTTCATGATTAAGTTGGGGTGTCGACACTTCAGGGAGCCTGTTGCCTAGATTTTACTTGTTTAAAGCTTTTTTTGCACCTGCAAAAAATAAAAAATAAAAACATATGCATAAAGATGAGTTAATTTCCAATTGCATTATATATCAGAATACAATAATCTAAACACGTACAATTCTACAAAAATTATAATTAGAAATGAATTATCAAAGTCTTACACAACTCCATATATATCATAACTGGCAAATACAGATATTCTTCCTTAAATATTCCAAAAATAGTCACTCCTAATTATGTATACTCAAATAATTTCTGTTGTTCTTAAGATTTAGTGTACACTGAATAAATCTGTCAAGTCTGTATTTTTGACAGGTATTACTATAATGCTAAAAGCTCACAGACTTTTTTTTTTATTTTTAGGGATAATATTAATGAAAGGTTATTTTATTGCTCTAAAGATTGAGTTTTATAATCTCTGATGCTTGACCAAAATTTATCTACTCAAAGAATTAGCATAAATTTAAGACATAACTAATATTGCTTAAAATTATCCTTTACTTTTTGAAGCTAATGCTTTGAAATAATTTCCAAAAAAGCAAGCCTGCAAGAAGAGAAAGAGTTACTGTTTCCTACCTTTTAAGTAGTGCATTTTTAGGAGAAATTAAACTAAAATAATTATAACTGGTTGAAAATTACAGTGTGCTTATCTTGTTCTCTAGGTAGATTATGGTCAATATAAACTACTGTGTAGAAAAATAGGAAATATAGTCATAAAGCATCAAGTGAAATAAAAACTTTTGTCATTAATTTTTATATATAACTTTAGGGGTGTTTCTATTTTTTTGTTATTGCATTTAAAAAGGAAATAAAAGAGAATTTTCCTAAGAATATACTAATTTCAATATGCATATTATTTATAGTACTAAAATATTTAAGGTAATATTAACTTATTTTCTAAGTTAGAAAAAGTGTTCATTTTACTCTCCTTTTATGCCAACTTGAAAGAGGAAAAAGAAAAGCACCATTTTAGATTTTGAAATAAAAATCTTTATCTTACCTCTCTTACTGTCAGAAGAATGTCTTTGGGCAAAAGGATAAATAAAAATGCAAGAACCAGATTTTCAAACTCATGTATTTCACACTCACTCACATACAAATAGACATCTTTTTGTAGGTCAGGAGTTTTGTTACCTACATCCAAACTCAAGATTACCCCATCTGGTCAACAAGGTCAAACTGCATTACTGCCAATGAAACTATATGACTCCACAAGGACCTTAATGATTTTTAAAAAAGGTCAGTAATCCAATTCCAATAGCTTCAGAGTCTAAAATTGCTAATTTTTTGGCCACGTGCTGCACACTTCACCTGCTAGTAATGACATTTTTGTATTTTCTTCTAATTACATTCAAAGCTAAGACCTTTGGCCCTGGGCCACAGACCCCTATTCAGGCTATACACATTCTCTTAAACGACCTGATCCTTTGTTGTCACTCTTACTCTTTCATCTATTATTTACGCCCATAGAGAAGGAAGATACTCTACCATTTGTATAGCTTAAAGCTTCTAATCATCTTAATTTCTTTGCCTTTCAACCTATGGTCTTTTTCATAGGCGAATGCCAAAAAGTTTGACAAAATCATTTTTTTCAACCACAGTGCCCGCTCCCCTCCCCGCTGTCCCTTCTACTTTCCTACTCTCTGGCCAGCTCCTTCCTGTTCCTTCTCTTACACGGGAGGGATTTTACCAGTAAGGATTCACAAATTTGACTTTCACCAACAAAATTAATTTCTAAATATAATAAAAAATTTCTACCTTATTCTGACAGATCAATAACAATTATATACATTTTTCTTTCACCAAAGAGCCCATTAAATTAACTTAAAATCTGCCCCAGCCTCCATACGGCACAGGCATAGAATTTTCAGAATTCCCTTGCAAAAATGTCAAAGAAGCTTCAGTATAAACAGTAATGATGTTAGTTATGTGGCTAAAACTCTTCAAATGTTTTAATATCTACAGTTGCTCACAATATAGAAAAAAATATAAAAAAATTTTAAAGATTAAAAAATTTTTTTTATCTTGACATTTTAAAAAACTACTAATTCTCCAACCAGGAACACTTTGACATAAAACATTCCATATCACTGTAATTTCCCAACAATTTTTTTTTTAATGTCCAAACATGCTTTGCAAATCCAAAGCACAGAATTGTTTACCATGATGCAGATGTCCCCCTTAGATCATGATAGCCACCAAAAGACTCTGATTTCCAAGTTGTTTATAAATGACATACAATCCATCTTTGCTTTCTTTCTCTATTGCTCAGTTTACTCTTGATTTCTAACAAACAGTATTTCCTTGTTGTCTGTCCTCTCTGCAAACCCTGAAGCTCCTTGTCTTTTCTTATTTTCACCATTTGCTTCAACTAGCAGTTCACTGGAGACCCATCCATCTTGTAATGCCTAAAGTGACAGATGCTCTCAGGAACCACCACACTGCTGAGTGAACAAAAGATAACATCACCTCTAGGAACTCGAGAGAGAAATACAACTGCAACCTTAAGACAGAGGCTGACTTGACAGACACTGGACCATAAACCTCTTCTAAGCGAAAAAGAAAACAATTGCCACACACACACACACACACACACACACACACAAAATCTGACACAATCAAAGGCAGAAAAGAGTGATTATTTGTGGATTGCCTTTTCACTCTGCTGCTCACTTCCCACTCTCCACCCCCCATCCTCCACCCCTAACGCTTTTATATTGGGGCAATTCATTTGCCAAGAGGTAAGAGAAGTTCTTGGGAGAAAAAAGCCTTTCTCAAGTATCTTCTTTTATTCAATAATATTCAAAAGTGTAATTCATTCACATGTGTGTCTCAGTTAATCTAAGGCTATGACACAGCATTCTTAAGCCTGACCAGTCTTGTTTGCATAAAGAAATAACTGGACTTAGAAATGCTGGCTCAATTCTACTGTTGTGAAAGGCATATGTATGCTTTGCAAATTAAAAACACATTAGAAATTAAAAAGCAATGTGTGATACAATGTTAACAATATGTGTTGCTCATAAAAAAGGCTCACCATTTATTCATCAGACAACCTCCAACCTGGGTTAAAAAGATAGTTGACAAGAGGATTCTGGGAAGGACTACAGATCTCTTTTCTAACAAAGGAAAGGTCATTTTAACCTCTCCCAGCAACAAACTAATGACAGGGATGGTGTAGATGCAGGAGACTTGTCTTGATGCTATCTAGAGTTTTTTTTGGTTTTGTTACTTTAAGTATTTTACTTAAAATCATCATGCAGCAATAAGAAAATTTAAACTCTAACATTTTGTTTTAATTTTAACTCTAATTCATATAAATACAGTAAAGAATTTTTTTTTAAACTGACTTGGAAGGCAATTAAGAATATTGTGTGATCAATATCAATTATGAAGATTAACAACTTGTTTTTATAAAAGGTATCAAGCACCACAGAGGAAAATCTGTGCTGCAGCTAAATACATTATTTTTCAAACAGGGTAAATGACACAAATAATTGTTAAATCTAAAATAAGGAGCCAAATTCTCAAGAAAATCTGTCAGCCATATTTCTAACAAGACACATAAGCATTTACAATAGCATTTCTTTAATACAAATATTTAAATTTTTCTTTAAAATTTTTGCACAAAAAGCCTTTAAATTATAATTATTTTTCTTAGGAGTCACTAATGATTGATTCCTCTTATCCCCAATTTACTAAAAAAAAAACCTAAAGATATTTTATCTTCTGTATTTGAATTAAATTTTCAACTTGATAAATCAACATGTCTCTTTCCTAACATTTTTAAGTGTTTCCCTATTTCCTCAAATACTTCAGTGTACCTGTACAAATAAGATAGTACAAATATTTCATAATCTCAAGAATTTTCAGGTTTTCACTTTTAATGCTGGCAAAACAGAATGCATACAAAATAATTAAGTGAAATATGTATAATTATATAACAATGGGAAAATGATTAAATAATTATAGTCTGCTTATCATTATATAAATGGCTTGTTCTAATATGAACTTGATCTTTAACTAGACTACATTAACACCCTGATCCTAAGTAATCCCCAAAACTCCTGATCTAGAAGTAGCACATCTTTCAACACTCTCAAACTTTGACATTAATACCCAGAAAGAGTCCTGACTTTAGAATGACAGTAACATTGTCAAAGGCTCAAAAAAGACCCAATTAAATGACCTACTACTAAAGACAACAGGATCGATATGCATGCAGGAAAAGTACACCCCTGTGGAAAGTCTTATTGCCTGATTGATCAAAAACAAAACAAAACTTCTTTTTAAGGGCACCTTCCAGATCACAGTCAGTGCCAGAAATCCACACAGGAAAAAAAAAATCCATCAAAATGAAACCCTAAAAGGGTTTACCCTTCACCATCCTATTTGTACTTCAAAACCTTATAAGTCCTTCAGTTAAACCCCAAGGCTGAACTATTTCAATAAGAGAGGTGGCCACTGCTGATTTATCTTCCATTTGGCCTCTAGACAGAGCTGTAATGTCTAAGAAGCTTCCCTTCACTGATGAACCCTCCCCCAAGTCTCAATGTTCATTTGTGCAGCTTTGAAATTGCAATACCTTATAAATAACTCATATACCCCTTCCAATCAGATGCAAGAACAATCTGTAACTCAAGATTTGAGTATATTTTCTTGGCAATGGTTTCACAAAATAGAATGCTGCTGAGTAACCAGAGAGATGAAAATATCAGGTTAAATTTCGGTTCCTCTTTGTTATAAATTAAAGAAAAGAAGAAACTTCCCTAACATCAACCTTTTTCTTCTCACATGTTAATTGTTGTCAGAACTTCTTAAACTTTTTCCAATCCATACTGTGATATTCATCACATTTTGAGCCGTATCAGGCAACTGCCTGCAGTGGTGTTCATCTAAATTTAAACTCTTGCATTGTAAAATATCTTAAGAAATCCAAAAAAGTGAAGATTTCACAGGTCACAGTCTCCTGGGTCAAAAAGACCTCAAAAACAGATATCAGACCACTGACTCAACTGATTTATTTTACCCTTGTTATCAAATATGTACTATGACTATCATCACACACACTCACATAATTCTCTTCTAATAAAATAAACACCAATGTCAACAGTTATTTAAATTGAAATATAGGTCCCATAAATTATCAAATGTGAAACAAAGCAAAAGAAATTATTCCTTAAGAATGGAAGATATTTTGTCACAAAGCATGAGTTCTCTATTTCAAAATTATGTTCATATGATTACTAGTGTAAAAAAAGAATAACAAACATATGCCTTCTTTTCCCTACCTGTTCATTGTTTTTCTATCTTCGTTTAAATTAGAGAAGTTTTTCTTTTGATATATTCCATCTGAATGCCACATTAACAACTTGCGCTAAATGACTCCACTACAGCGAAGGCAGTTTTACCAGTTGAAATTTTTAAAGCTATTCCAGTTAACTTTATAAATTTAGAGATTCCACAGGCAAACATTTCATTTAAACCTAATATTAGTTAAAAAGAGTTTAAAATAATAGAATTAGATATATGGTTGACAGCTAAAATACAAGAAATAAATTTTTGTAAATTGAAAAGAATTATTTATGTTTTTGGAGATATTTATCAATAAAAATTATATTTCTTTCATTAAAAATGCATTACTTTTTTATATCTCATTAACAAAGATTTTCTATTTTCAGAGTTCCAAATACCACAAATTTTAGAAAAATCAACCCTCACAGCAAATAACTATGAGTTGCAACTAGGTCGATGAACTTCAGATTTATATTTGAGATAACATAAAAATTCAAACTGCATATATAAACCAAGAAAAATAGACAACTGAAAAAACTGAAAGGGTGTGAATTTTTATTTCACTGAAACAAACTTTGGCTCTAATAACAATATTCAGGAGAACAAACTTCTTAAGCTACTACCTGACATTAAAAAAAAAGCTTTCCTCAGAGAATCAACAAGAATAATTGATCCACCACAGAGGAAACACTCAATCTTCATTAAATATTTATTCAGTGCAATAGGTTGTTAGGTCTATTTAGACCTCAAAGAAGAAATGGTTCCTGTCTGGTAAGAATCAGGTCTTGAGAGAATTGAATGGAGATGAGAAGTAGTTCCTCAAGTCATGACACTGTATTTCCAAATAATGATGCTAAAACTGAAGATGTGCTATAAAATGTATATTACTACTTTGAAGTCTGATACAAAGAAAGTGATACTTAAGACTGTTAATTTTAACAAGGTTTGACAGGATAAGCAATTGATTTCTTATTAATGTAGCAAAATAAAATTTGGATGTTCAAGATCTATAGTTACTGACTCTTCTATTCTGCAACCACAGCCAAGACACCTATTTTCTCTGGAACTGCTTCCTTATCCATAAAATGGGGGATAGAAAAATAATATGTTTTTAGATAAAAACACAATGGTGGTGAGGGTGGGGAAGAGGTCACATTCATAATAGCAACAATGAAAATAATAACCGGAAATCATCTTAATGACATATGTATGATAACATCATTTTTTAAATTGCCAAACTTTATCTAGGTGATTTAACTGAAAATTCACATGGTCAGAGAAATATGCTGAATTTCTTAAAGAGAATCTTAATCTTTGTAAAAATATCTGTTTCTTAATATAATAAAGTTAATACAATTCCAATCAAAATTTCAGTAGAATTTTTGGAGAACATTATAAAAAGACCCACAAATTCATAAGAAAGATCAAAGAAAATATGAGGAAAAATCTTTTCAAAAACAATTGTAAAAGGAAATGAATCAAAATAAAATTTAAATTATATTATGAAGAAAGAGCTTTTGGTCATTAATTCATGTCATAGAATCCAATGAACATTTTTCAATTCTCATCTAACATGCTCTCTTGCTGGATTTCTCGAAACTCCCTTTCCTTCCACTAGATTTCATCTCACAACTTTTCTGGTTTTCCCCCTTCCCTATGCTACTTCTCAATTTCCTTTGCAGCCCATAATACACTGCCCAGAAATGAAATGTTTGAGTTCCATAGGGTTTAGTTTGTGCTAACCATCTTCCAAGATGGCCCCAGTGATTCTTGCCTTCTGTATAATCCCATCCTACACTGAATCAGGACTTGAATAATCAATAAAATACTGAACAAGTGACAATGTGTGATTTTCAAGATCATAAAAGATATTGCTGTTTCTCCTTGCCTCTTGGATTACTTGTTCTAAGGGAGGCAGTTACTGTGCTGTAAAGACACTCAAGAGACTCTATGGAGAGGTCCTTATAGGTAGGAACTGAGGCCTCCTGCCAGGAGCCAGCACCAACTTGCCTTATTGCTTTCTTTACCTACTCTCTGGCACCCTAAATCACTTCTCTGCATTACAGTGCAAATATAATCATGTCAACTCTCTGCTAAAGCCCTTCATGGTTTTATGTTGCTCTGAGGATAAAAATCAATAACGTAAATGTCCCTGCCCATCTCTCCAGCCTTATTTTGCAATGTTCTCTTCCTAAATGCTATGTTCTATCAACACTGACCAATCTGTAAACATTTATGTTCCCTCTGCCTACAATACCACCCATCCTATCTTTTACTTTTGCCTAGTTAAATCCCTTTCATCCATTAGAGCTCAACTCAAGCGTCGCTCTCCTGATCCCCTCAGCCCTTTGCTGAAAGCTCTCATAGGATCTTACTCATCTCTGTCCTAACATTCACTGAGCTATATAATTTGTATCATCAGCTGATTAGTTTGTCTATTAAATTCTAAGCTAAACAAAGGTAGGGACTATGTATTTCTGTTTTCCCTATTATTGAAATCTCAGAAACTTCTGTGGTGCCCTCCTACACAGAAGGCAATCGAAAATATTGTTTGAATATTTAATATTTAATTTAAAATGTAGGGCTGGCACAAAAATGAGAAGCTCCTTAGTGACAGCCCCGAAATACTTTATTCTCTGTTAGAATTATTACATGACAATTGAGACATTATAAAACAATAAAGGGAAGAAGAAATTATTCATTTAATGATACTGAAATAATGGTCAACAATTTAAAAAGTAATGGCTAATAAACAAGTTATATTAAACATTAGAAATTAGTTCCAGAGAGAAAAAAGATTAAATATCTATACCTAAATATATTTATATGCTCACCCACATCAAACCATATAAAAACTAAGAGGAAACAGAATTAAATATTTATTATATGGATACTTATCATGTATCAAGATTTATTTTGACATCATAGTGAGAAATTAGTTTTCTAAGTCTAGAAATCACAAAGGATGAGACTGACAGATTTAACTAGTGAAAACATAAAACTTCTGTATATCTGTTAATATCTGAAACAAAAGAATCAGCTAAGAAAAATGCTTCTAGCTAGAGTTAATGACTATTATAATTATAATTATAATAAAGTAAAACATTAATTCCCCCACACTTGGGAACAACTTAATAGTCTATCAACAGGGAAACAGTTAAGCATGTTATAGTAACAGTAATAACCACTACCATCTATTGAGTATCTAGCATGTATCTCACATGTGCTGTCTCATGTAACCATCACAAATCCATAATGGAATACTACAGAGCTGTAAGAGGTATACTTTTGACACAGTAATATATTCATTATACGTGAAATAGAAAATATGTTATAAAACAATATGGCTTTATACATAAAACACTATATAACATACATCATGGTGACTATAATTAATAATACTGTATTGTATATTTGAAAGAGTCAAAGGCAGTAAACTTAAAAGTTCTCATACAAGAAAAAGTAGGTTTTGTAACTATGTATGGTGATGCATATTGCCTAAACTTACTGTGGAAATCATTTTGCAATATATACAAATATCAAGTCATTGTGTTATACACTTGAAACTAATGTATTATATGTTAATTATACCTTGATTAAAAAACCAAACCAATATAGTCCCATTTCTATAAGAAAAAATACATAAATAATCTGGAAAGATAAGGGGATAAATGCAAACTGTGATATAAATCACAAAACAGTAGGTGATGTGATTACAGAATGGAATTTTTCTCTTTTATGCTTATCTTTATTTTCCAATTTTCTACAATGGAGTACTCACATTGCAAACTTAATTAAGTCCTTTATCCTTTTATTATTATCATCATCATTACTAATTATTATTTTTATTGATTTTGAATATTTGATAGTTGTGAAACATTGACTTTCTACTTTTGACAAGCAATACCTTTTCACATTGTAAGTTTATTATAGGTAAATATAGTGATAAATACAGTTTATGCATGTCATATAGTAAAGACTACAAATAAATACAACTTGCTTTTAATACCCCTACAGATATCATTTTTACTATTATAAGCCAATGAATTTTTAATTTTATTTATAATAGCTTGCTTATGTGGAGCTTTGAAAAAATTTTCCATGATGATATAAAAAGTAGCCTAAACTGTTAACTTAATTAAGATGAACACAAATTTCACAAACTAGGGTTTGAAAACTTTCATTAATTTTCTCTATGTGCCTTTTCAAACTTACCTCCAATCATGCTCCAATATAAAATCTGTTTCTATCAATTTGATTTTATTGCTGTTCCCTACAAATAAGCTCACACTCATCTCTGTGCCTTTGTTCAAATTGTCTATCTCACTCCTCACTTATTCTTTCAGCCAGTCTTATTCCTTTGCTTACTTTGCTCATTCTTATTTTTATTATACCCCACAACACCTAGCACCATTCTGAATGTATAGCTGGCACTTAAGAAATATTGATATCACAAATATTTTCAAGGTAAAACTTACTGATATTGAATCAGTATGGAAACTGTGCCTCTGTAGGTATTTAAAATATAATATTTCTATTTAAGGATTAAAAAAATTCTTTCTCTTATTTTGAGTAGATAATATATTTACCTGATTAAAAATCTAGCAGTAGAAAAGAATATGTAGTAAAAACTGTCTCTTTAACCTTTGCCCCACAGTCTCCTGTCACAGGAAATCACTTTTGTTAGTTTTTAAAATATATATACTTAAGATTTAAAAAAAGCAAATATAAGTAAAGACAAGTCAAACACATTCATTCTTTTGGACCTTGCTTTTTTAAGTTAAAAAATATTTTGGAAAGCTCTCTATATAAGTACATAAAGATCGTCCTCATTCTTTTTTATGGCTTCAGATAATTCCCTGGCATATGTATACCATGTTTATTTTAAACTAGTCCCTTAATGATGTATACTTAGTTTCCAATCATTGTTATTATTCAAGATTTTGTAAATAATCAACCTTGCATTAACTGATACACACTAATTTAGCACTTGTTGAATTCCTAGAAGTGAAATTGCTGGGTCAAATGATATATGCAGTTTTAATTTTGTTAAATATTGCCAACCTGCCCTGTTTTTGTTTTGTTTTAGCATACACAAAGCAGTCTTCATTTCTTCCACGTATCAGAAACATTTTCAATTACCGTTCAGCTTCTCTAAGGTCTATGTCAAGCAGGAAAATGCCAAGAGTATAGAAAACTGGGCTGGAGGGAATCCTGGTTATGAATCACTCAGTAAGTGAGGAATAAACTAAGGGTTGAACCAATTTACACTGCCATTAGCAATTTATGTATCTGTACTTACTTTTGGATTTTTGTCAACATGACAGATTAAAATAATATCTCAATGTAGTTTTAATTTGCATTTTTCTTACTATGAATGAAACTAAATATTTTTTCAAGTGTTTAAAAGTTCTTGAATTTTCTTCTCTGAAACGTCCAGTCTTTATTCATTTTTTCTATTTGGTTGTTAGTGTTATAGTTGATTTGTAGGACCTCTTTATATATTGTGGAATTTGTCCTTTGTATATGATATGAGTTGCAATGGTTTCACCATTTGCCATTTTGCCTTTTGAATTTGTTTATGGTGTTTGTTGCTATTTTTCCATTTATCAAGTTTAAAAATATTAATAAGCTGTTATAGAAACACAGAAGTCACCTTACCTGCTTAATTAAAGAATCTACATAAACCAGTGTTATATTTCTTAGAGGCACTAAAAAAAGCAAAGGAGTGGATTATAGGGGAAGAGAGGTAAGAAATAAATTTATCTAAATAAATAGAATACTAATTTTTTCATATTAAAAAGAAATTCTTAAGCTTTTTACCTTATTGATAATTTTGAGATGGAAACAGAATAGATATATTTTTACCTTACCCACTCTTTTCTGCTTCAAAAGGAGCAGAAACACACACACACACACACACACACACACACACACACACACACCCACCCACCCACCCACCTGCAAAAACAGGAGAGGAGGAGGAGAATGTACAAGGTGGATTTGAAATAGACAGTAGGAGCCTGGGATAAAAATTTTGATTCAGTAGCTTCTAATCCTAGAAGGAAGATGAGGACCACCTTTTGAACCATTCTTTTTTTCTGGATTTTGGACTTTAAATTAGTGGAAGGGCTACATACTTATGGGAGAGGGGAAAAGACTCCAGGTAACAGTGTCAAATATGTTTTTTTTTCGAGCAAGGATATTTATGGATTTTTGTCCCCTGTACCCAAAATTCCCACTACCAACCCTTCCTCCACTTTTTATTATGTTCTATCTTTCTTTAGTCATCACCTGAAAAAGATAGAATCCAGTCAGTTGTTTATTATTCTTGTTGGTGACTCCTATATCTATATCACTGGCTATAAAGTCTTTTCTGAGTGCTAGTCTCCTCTCAACCACAATATGTCAATTCAATACGTCCAAAAGAAAACTCATTATTATTAGAGCAAAAGCTATTTCTATTTTCTGTTTTCATCGTTTTCATTTCACCTAGAAAGTACTGTGAACTGTGCTAAGAGGGATAATAAAGGCAGGCAGTCCACAATCTCAAAGAGATCCAATCTAGAGGTGAAGACAGATCTGTAAATATGTAAATATATACTAGAAGCAGGAACAAAATACTATAAAAGCACAGAGAATGTAGCAATTCTGTCTGGAGAAATAAAGAAGATATTGGAGAAGAGCTGACATTTGGATGGCTTTAAAGGATTCATCAGACAGAAATGGGAAGACTTCACACCAGTGGAACAGAATGTCAAAAGTATGGTGTATTTTAGAAACACTGCAAGTTCATTGTTGGGAGTTGGGAGCTGAGTGACAAGAAAATAAAAAAGTAAGTTGAGGCCAGTCTGTAAGGGACCTTATATGCCAAATTGGGAGTCTGAATTTAATACTAGAAGAAGAAAGTCAATGGAAGTTTTCAAAAAAGAAATTAACAATCAGATTTTGAATTAGAGACCAAAGTTTTCTGTAAGAATCTAAGAAGAGTTGATGAGACTGCACATCATCAGCGAGGAAGGAATTGAGAAGAGAAATCCTTTTAGGAGGTAGTTAGAAATTCAGGACTTGAGCTCTGGTGTTGGGACTGAACAGACCCTGGAGACAGATGGCTGCCACACAGAGAGTGGATATTGGTGTTGGTGAGATTACTTAAGGACTGCCTCTGTGGAGAAAGTATGTAGAGAAAGAGGGTCAAGGGGAACACTGTCATTGGAGAGTCAAACAAAGGAAGAGGAAAATCAAGTAAAGCAGATGGAAAGGAAGCAGTAGGAGAAGCAGGACAGAAACTAGGAACCAATGGGCTTGTGAAAGTCAAGAGACAATATTTTAAAGAAATGGGAGGTGGTCAACAGTTTCAATAAGTAAGAGAGATCAAATAGGATCAAGAATGAAAATGTGCTATGGCATGTAGCAAGTACTCTTTCCAAGAAATGTGGTGAATTAGGATTGAAATAAGTTGGTAGCTGTAGGAAAGGTAAAATGGCAGGAAAGCATAATTAGATGGAGGAATGCTTATAGGATAAGGTTATTCCCTCAGAGAAAAGGGAGAGCTGATGGCACAGAAGAGAGGAGATGATTAACGGAATAATGTCCCAAGGGGGTAAAGAAGGGAGAGAAAGAAAGGATAGAAGCTGCATATCGATGGCAGAAGCACAAGGTAAGAGCCTGGGTTCCTGATGATAGCAGAGATGCTTTATTAGCCTTAGACGATTGCCTTCAAACTTTATGGAATTGGGAAAGAAATAAACTTACTTGCTATTTGGTGTTTCCTGTCATTTGCAGACAAATGTAATCCTAACTAATAAAGGAGAGAAAGGTGTTGAAAAATAAGCAAGCACCTCTCTGAAATAGCACAGTAGGTTCAGAAGACAGGACCAATCTGGCATTACCAGACTATTACATGGAGTCCTGGTGAGGGACAATCATGCCTGCATGGTATAGTTATGGTAAGGTTAAGATGATGACTCGACCTGAGAAATACCTAGAATTAAATCATTAGGAATTCGTGATTAATGACATGGGCAAGTAATTCAGGATGAAGCCTAGATCTCTACCTTGCATTACTTTTCTCTCTCCCCACTGTTAGTACTTCAGTTCAGAAATGCCATTACCTCATATATTCATTCAACAAATAAATATTTATTGAGTGCCTTCTCTGTGTCAGGTCCTGCAAATACTATGGTAAACAAGCTAGAAATGGTCTTTGCCCTCAAAGATCTTAGAGATATCTGTGCTAAAAGCTTCATATGTGATATCTCATTAATCCTCAGAACACTGTTTAAGTATTATTATTGTCCCCATTTTTCAGGTGAGGCAATCTAGTCTTAGAAAGTTTAATGATTTTCTCAAGGTCACACAGTTAGGTGATAAGTGGTGTTCCCAGGAATCACACACAGATCCATCTTACTCAAAGCATGTTTTTAATCACTCGACTATATTATCTCTTGTGCAATTACATACAATGTATTAAATACTATGATAAGGGGTATAGTTTGGATTATTGCAGCTTCCTAACTGGATAATCTTTCTGCATTTGGCATGTTCCAGCCAGAATGGTTTTTCTAAAATGCAAATTGCAAATTGGAGAGGATGGTGGTACTTTCTCTGATTAAGGGTACTCCGAGGAGGAAGATGAGATTAAGGGTACTCTGAGGATGAAAGATGATGCATTCAGGTTTCAGGTATATTGATTTTGAGATGGCTATGAAATATCCAAATGGAGATATCTAGCAGTAATTTGATAGAAAAATCTGAAGCATAGGGGGAAGCAGAGCTGGGGATAAAACACTTGGGTTCACTAGTTCTTAGAGGTCAGCTGAAGTTAAGGCAATTACTGGGACTCTTTAGGGGCTTCTAGAAGTGACAAGAGCACCCTACTGAGAAAAGGGCAGTTGGATACAGGCTTGAAGAGAAAGGAGTAGATTTGGAATAATTGATCAGAGAAAAAGGAGAGGGATTCAGCGTGGGCAGTTAAAGATATAATCAAGTATTTAGGGTTAGGGACAAGAATTTACAGTGATAGCAATCTGTGTGGCTGAGAGATTTTCTCCAGTAGCAATACTACTAGTTCTTTTCCTTTCTCCCAGTCTGATTTAAGGCCTAGCTGTGAGTTCCCAAAGTACTTTAAATTTACCTTTGACCTACTACTGAACACTTGACCTATCAGGTTCTATTTAAGTCCATCTCCCTTTGGACTTGGAAATCCTCAAGAAGTCTTTTGAGATTTTGAGAACCTGCATTTTTTATTGTTTTTATTCCCAGCAACTTGCACAGCAAATCTGTATACTTGTTTTATCTCCCAGTGAAACTGTAGCCTCTGAGGTCAGGAGCTGTGACTTTGCACAGTTTTGTAGGAGCATCATCTCAGTTCAATGTCTCATGCACAGTACGTCCTCATTAAACATTTGTACGATTGAGCTGACTTTAATCTGAAAGCTACAATGCAGAAACTGACCGACAATCTAATACTATCTAGAAATTATTTTTAAGCTTTTAGACTGGAATAAAAGGTAATTAGGATACTACCACCCTCATATGTGCCTTTTTGTCTTCGGAGTTTGGGTCCTACTGGCAACTCTACAGGCTCTGTTACTACAGATGAGCTACTGAGCATTTCTGGGCCTCTGAGTCCTTGTTAGTAAAACTCAAGGATTGGACCCAATAATTGCTAATGTCCCTTCTCATTCTAAAATCCAAAGATCCCATGACCCCTGGAAAACCTTTAATCTACACCTGAGAATCATTGCCTTATAAAGTGTAATTAAAACATGGGCTCCTTCTTTCGCTATTATAAAATAGGCAAATAAATCCTCTCTATATAAAACTGAGTTATAATTTGCAAAGCATATTACTTTAAAAATTAAGATACTGACACTTTATATTTAACTATTAATTTGACTGATGGTTAAAGCATTTTATCACATACAAGTTTGTTTTTCAATGGTAAGTTTACCCAAAAATCACATGAAAGGGCACTGTAGTTCACTTTGGTAGTAAAAAAGAGCATAAAGCTAGAAGAATGTGAAAGATCATCTTGGATCTCATATATACATACTAAGGTAACATTTTCCATTTTTTTAGATGAGAAATCAAAGAGTGTAAGTGACTTACTCGAGACTATAGAAGTATGAGGCAGCAAGGCTGGTACTAGAGTCCAAGTCTCCTAGTCATATACTTTCTTTTTTTTCTAACCAACCAAATTGGTCAAAAATCTCCTGAAAGAAAAAACATAAAGGTGAAATGCCAATTGGTTGAGTTTAAATAGAGACTCTACTTTATTTCCAGGTTCAATAATAAACAATTCTAATGATTAGCATGAAGGGCTAGCAAATGAAACATTCTGACTCCAAAACAAAAATATTTGTATTTTTTCACCACAGTTAGTAAATCAATTGTAAGAATTAAAGTAAATGGAAAACAATGAGAGTTAGCAAACCCTGAACACAACTTTCCTTCGCTCTTTGGAAGACAGATTGAAAAAAACAAAACAAAACAAAATCCCTGTGGCTCCCTTCATTAGCAGCCAGGGTGGTGAGTCCCACTGTAAATCCCACTTAAAAAGCCTCATGGCTACCTGCAGAGCCTAGGAGTACCAATCACATTAGTGAAGACACCAGATGACCAAAGGAAGCCATGAAGGTCTAGGAACGCTGGTAAACAAAAGACAGCATTCCAAAATGAATGCCATTGCTAGAGTCTGCATTGTAAAATGACTGGATTTCAGAACCCTAAAGCAGATTAATTTAAGGCAACAAAAGATTCAAATAAGATACAAAGAACTCATTCTGACACATTAAGAAATTGTCTTCATTAGATCATCAGGCGCTTAAATGTAATTATTAAAAAATAATAATAATTCTCTAAAATTATGTTTGAAGCAGTGAGGTCTAGGGACCTAAAAATGGTTCTTGAATACATGTTCATGCCTAAAATTCAAAACACTGGCCTTTTTCCCTTTTAATTTCCATGACATTTTAAAGGCCTATAATGACTTTAAAATTTGTTGTACACATTATTTCAATTTCACCATTATGCTCATGAGGGTTACTTTTAAGTACCAACCAGAAAAATTCAGATCTCTCCAACTGTGATTTTTCTTCTACATTGGTGCCTCATTTACAAAGAAAATAAGTAACACTTTTGGGTATGAATTGCCCAAATGAAAAGAAGCAAAACATTATTAGGCCATGGTATAATTTCTACCACTTCATATGCTTGTTTTGCTTTTGTTGCAAGGTCTAAACTTAAATACAATTTAGATATATAAATTTGAAAATATAGAAGAAAAATCTTTACTATCATGTGGAAAAGGCTGAGATTTGCTTTTTAATTTTGTTTTTTTTTTTTTTGGGCCGGCAGAAGGGAGGAGTTAGGGAATTATGTTAAATAAATTTAATAACTGCCAATATCATTTGCCAGTTTTATTCACTAAGGCAGAGGTCCCCAATCTTTTTGGCACCAGGGACCAGTGCTCCTATGAGAATCTAATGCCTGATGATCTGAGGTGGAGCTGAGGCAGTGATGCTAGTGCTGGGGAGAGGGCTGCAAATACGGATGAAACCTTGCTAGCCCACCCAATGCTCACCTCCTGCTGTGTGGCTGGGTTTCAACAGGCCACTGACCAAGGTCTGCAGCCTTGGAGTTGGGGACCCCCACACTAAGGTATCCTTGTTGCTCAGCCTAATGCCAATGTAAAATAGAACTAATTAATCTTTGAAAGTCCTATAGAAGAAGTGGTCACTGACAATATGTATAATATTAGATCAAATGGCCTTCTACCCAACATTTTCATGTACACAGACATCAATCATTCTGAAAATTTACAAATGTATTTAAAGACCCCCTCCATCAGTAGTAGCAGATAAAGCGGATGGGCAAAAATGGTTCTGATAATTTAAATAGTCCTAAAAATTAAAGCCAAATTGAGGTATAATAATGAGAACATTTCCCTACTTTTTTTTCTGAAAATTAATTTCTCATCATAGTTCCTGAGTTTTGTTTGATTATAATTATCATCCCTCACCAAGAACAAAAGTAGTTTAATTCTCATTTTCCCTTCAAGAGATACTCTCATTGTTTTGTCAAACCCTAACAGGGTCATAAGCAAGACTGTAGTAACACAGAAGGAAACAGTTTACACCTAATGGGCTGATGTCACCTGGGGCCTTCCAGCCAAATGATAACTTTGACTTCATTTGTGTTCAAGTGGAAAAACATTGGAAAAGTTCAATGAGTCTGAACTTTGAAAAGGTTTTTTGGCTTTACCACTCCTCTAGGTTTACAATGATATAATAATAAAATTATAATAAGGTTAACATTTTTTATAATATTTATTTTAAAAATATAAGTCAGCCACTCTAATTTGACAGAAGAAAAAGAATTACGGAGATAAAGGGTCTTGTAGCTGAGCCACACTTCAAGTTGCTGGCACTCATCACTCAATGAACTCTCAGCTAAAGAAACCCTTGCCAGAGCTGTGGCCTCTCTGGCTTCTTCAGTTTTCATCACATAAACTATGGCAGAAATATGCCCTATCAAGTCAGTGACAGTGTATTTTCTCAGATAGCTCCTTATTTTCTGACTGCATACAAGGAGTGTCTCCTTCCATAGTCTCATTATTCCTTCCCTCTCTCCTTGGTAGCCAAGAGGCAGGACCAAGAATGGCCTGACCTGTGCTACCATAGAAAACAGGCAGTGTGGTGAGTAATGAATCTGATTCAAATTATGCTCTACTACTTTACAATCATATGGCGTGAGGATAGTTATCTGTAAAATGGGGGGAAAATCTCCTAGATAGTTATAGTAGACAATGTATGCAAAGCACCTGGCATATATTAGGCATAAAATCAATGTTATACTCACTCTTCTTTATATAAATCTATAACCGTAGGAAGGATAATGCATTTATAGTTTATAGAGTTCTTACATGCATATTATCTCATTTAATCTTAATAAGATTATCATACTCATAAGCAGCCAAGTACTCAAATGCACGTTTTCTGACTCCAGAACCACTACTCTTTCTATTGTGCTGCTATGTGAAGAACTATGGTTATGGAGACCACATTATATTCCTATATCATCAGTTCCTGTGGGTGGGGTTGTGGAACATGGGCTGACCTGGCAGGGATCTCAGAAGCGTGCAAAGGAAGTAAAAAAAAATAGATATACAATCAAATGAACCCATATCATTTAATTGGGCAACTGCCAGAGGAATAAGCTACCTTTGGGGTTCATCAATGAAGGGTCCTTTACTGATTAAAAAAAAGGCAACAAGAGTGAAAATGAAATAATTATAATGTCCTAGGTTCTAGTTCTTTATAAGAATGATGCAATAATTTTAGGTTGGTCAAAAAAAGAAAACATACCTACAAAATATTATCTTTGTCTAAGGTTGAGAAAGGTTTCCTCTCATTAGATGCAAACAACATTTAAATTAACCAAAATTTTTTAACAACACCTCAGAACTATAAGGGGAGCTCTGATACACTTTACTTCATTCAATCCCCACAATAACATTCTGAGATACACATTGTATTCATTACATGAGAATACAGATTCCAAAAGATTGAGTGACTTGTTTGAGAAAGGTTACTGAGGTTCAAATCTATACCTTTTAAATGCTATATGTTACGTTCTTCAAGCTAAGTCATACTATCTTCTGTACAGTAATAGAAAATATGCGAAATAGTCCAAACTAAAATCATAGTTGTTATTTAAAACTCAAGAGAGAACAAATGTTAAGTTGCTTAAACATGAGTTTACTTACACAAATTGTGAAAATTCCTAAAGAGATATTTCTGAGGTCAGAATGACATCCAAAAGGAATTAGTTTAGATTTGAAAACAAGTTTTTTAACGTTATTCCTGGTCTATTACAGAAATCAAACTAAATGAAAATGGGATTTATATCTTACTCTTATGTGATTCTATATAATTAAACTTAACTTACTATTGGCACACTTTTAAACTTTAAATTTTCTAAGATAGATTTAAAACTTAACATAGAATGAGAGTTTTTCATCCTGAAATAAAATCTTCACTCTCTGTTATAATCTTTTATTCTATTACCTACCTCAGGAAAATTTTTGTTGATAAGCAAAATGTAAGGAACCTCCTAATGGAGTTAGGTCTGTGAACCAATAGCATAAGTTGGAAGACAAAGTCCTCTTTATTTTTGGATAAAAAGTGAAGAAACCAAGGAGAATCCTAGAAAAAAACAGCATGAAGAAAGAAGTGATCACAGTTATGGAGAGAAATAATCAACAGTCGTGTGAGTTCTGCTGACCTGGGTGCCCAGAGAGGCTCTGAATGTCATTCATGCTGGTCAGATGGTGATGGTGGTGGTGGTGGTAGAAAGTGCTGACTGATAAATCAGGAGTCATAGTGAGGAAGAAAAGAATGGATGCTACTGTTTGTTTTAGCAACTGTTACAGCATTTGCTGTATGTCACCTGAACATAACAAAACAGAAAATCTGGTTGGAATTACTACTGATTTTTCCTGATGAATCCAGTGTGGCCACTGAGATAGCCTTTGAACTCAGAATCATTTAGATCAGTGTCTCTCACAAAGTTTAGTTCAAAGACTGCATCAGAATCGCCGGAAGAACATGTTTACTGTGTAGATTCCTTATCCTCTCTTTCAGAGGTTTATGAGTTACTGGTTTTAGGAGAAGAGTCAGGAATTTGCATTTTGAATATGACAGAAAGGGCTGTTAGATTTAGTAACCCTAAACCCCAGATGTTTCTACTACATTAGAATTTGAGAACCACTTTTTAGATTAAAAAAAGATTAAAACTGTGTATGATTTTAATTAAACAAGATCCTTATTTGTAACAATTAGCCGAACATTATTAAAAAGAAATAAATAAACTTGACAGTCTGATCCCAGGACTAGGTACTTGACTGCTTTGCTTCAATCTCCAAAGGGAAAATGGAAACAATTCAGTAATGGTACCTACTAAACCCCTTGCCATTCTGTGATGATG
Source organism: Eidolon dupreanum (assembly GCA_028627145.1). Lineage (NCBI taxonomy): Eukaryota > Metazoa > Chordata > Mammalia > Chiroptera > Pteropodidae > Eidolon > Eidolon dupreanum. The sequence continues at coordinate 52,687,807 of CM053504.1, read as the reverse complement.
CTCCAAGGAGGTACCTAAGAGCACAAGAGAGTTAGGAAAGAACATTCTGCTATAACAACAGCAACTTGTTCCTAAGACGAGCATCATGTCTACCTTCCACCACAGCTTGGGTGCCTGTGGCATCTGACCTTTACCTGTTCCTTTCAGAGTGGGCCTAGCAAGGAACTAGAGCATTAAAAAATATTAAACATTGTTCATCAACTAAGTTTTTAACTATAAAACCTAAAGAATAAATCAATCAATTGGAGCACGAAAACAAAAGAATTCCAACAACTTCCTGAGAAATATTGTTCTCATAAAAGTCATTAAGATGACATTATGCTTAGAATGCAAAGTAAAAAACCCAACTCCTCTAGATTTTGTTTTCTACTTTTCCCCAACAAATGGCTTCTAACCAAGTTTTAAGTAATGATAATTGAATTCTACAATACATGGTGTGTTTCTTCATATCCATACTGCAGAACGCTCAACTACGTAATAAGAGACATTCAGTCTGTAAAATTCTCAGGTAAAAGTGGCTGCAAATGTTACTATTTACTTAAATGATACTATTTATTTAGACCAAAAAGTTGCAATATTATTAAATAGCAATTATTGAAATATTTCATGTGAGAACAAATGCCAGAAGAAAGGAGAGTTCTGAGAAGTCTGGGAAGATAAATTTTGATGACTAGCAGTATCCTGGTGGTTTGTAAATGTCAGTGTGCCTCAGAAATCACGGTACTACTGCTGGTAGCATTTTGCTCTAGGTTCCCAAAGCTGGTCTATGCCATAAAGGGAAATAAATTTAGAAATTCATCACATTCAGTGGAACTCATGCACACAAATAAGTATAATCTGACTCAATGTAAGAGGTACCACCAGAATTTGCTTATTCAAGTTTTCTGGCTGTATCACTCATTAGGTCCTTTTGCTTTCCGACTAACAGATATGTGGAATGCTGGGTCAAACTTTGTCTGATGTCATTCTCAATTTTAGGGCTGTATTTTGTTTGTTTCTATGTAATGATGTTCCTGGACCATTAAAGCATTCAGGGTCTTTCCTTATTATAGTTACACAAGTGACTTTACAGAAGGAAGGAAGACACCTGATTCACACGACCAGGCATAGCAAAGGCAGCATGTGAACTTACAACAAAAGAGGAAGCTTTGTACCAGATGTGAAGAAGTTAAGTTTATTTTTCCAGTTAGCTTGTTTATTTAAGTAAAAAGGAAGAAGAGAGCGGCTGCTTCCCATTCCAAACTGCTCAGGGAATGACCTTTTTTTCTTTCTTTATAAATGAACGAAGTTGGCTATTGCAGTTTCCAGAGGGATCTGGAAAGGAACCAAGTCACTAATGATTACATTTCATCCATAGCTAGTTTAACCTTTGAAACCTGCCAATCAACAGAGAAGACTAAGAGGGAATGTCAGTGCAGACTTGCCCATCTAGCATTTTCTCACTGTTTAGACGGAAAACAATTTATTAAGGAAATTATTTTAAGAAATGCAGAGCAATTATAGAGACTATAATCTAGGTCTTCCTAAAATTCATTTAACAGCTAAGAAACTTTCAAGCCTTAGGTTAGTTTATTTTCCCTTTTAATTATTGTGTATATGAAGCAGAATGACAGAGCTTTTACATTTAAAACAACATAACCAAAGGAAAAAATCTTTTATTCTTGATTCATCTATCTTCTCACATTATTTTGGTCTGACACACCATTTGTTTCTAGACTGAAGATCTTCTTGGTATATGTCCAAAGACACACACTATCTTTTTCACAAATTGTTGAAACATTCTTCTTAATGCTGAAGCTATTATATGCTAGTAGTATATAATATAAAATACACCTCAAAATAATCATTGGTGTTTCACTCATGTATTCATTATCGAAAGGGCCAGGCTACAAAATATTTAATGACCTTACTCTATTATTCATTTACACATCCATTTTTAAAAAACATATACCTCCTCTTCCCTAGTAACATCCCCTCATCCGCTTCTTACAGGAAAAAAGAGAACACCATCACTAAGATTAATGGAGCATTGGTAACATATTTTAGGTACAAATGACCCACTTTTATGTTCTGCCAAAACAATTCAGCAAGAGTTTAGAAAGAAGAAACACTGAAGTTTTTTTCCACTGAATTCATGCAGCTGGTGGTAATAAATTGATTGTTCTCCTGTAATGGCAGAGTCAGAAAGACAAAGAGAAAAGCATTTTCTATAACTGGCTATATTTTTTATTAATTGGTAAATGGTTTATTTTCTTCAAATGTTCTCTGTCATTGAGATGAATTACCTCCAGTTTTAATTAAAGCTCTCTCAAAAGTTAATTCATTCTGCTAAGAGTGCACGAATGGCAAAACAGGATGATTTTTATTTCAGGTAGACAAAATGCAAAATGTCCCCTCTTTATAAAAAAGAAAAGAATTGCATCTACTCCAAGACTTTTAATTTCTGCAATTGTTTCTTAAAAACTTTGTTTCATGAAAATCATCACTTTATCATCTTCAAAACACAAACTGAAAATAGAATTAGTAATGTATCAAATTTTAGATCTTGCACAAATCCCAAGAATCCTAACTTTTGAACTTAAACCTGTTCACCTAAGTATCACTCTCATCACCTAAGTATGACTCTCATGAAGGTCTAAATCCTGTCCTACAATTACTATATTTACTGTACAACTTACAATTACTAACATTAACTAATACTTAATGCTCAGTTTAAAGAATTTTTTCCATGCAATCTAGCAGTTGATTTTTATTTTGTGTAGCTACCATTTCATAGCAGTAGTGCTGGGGAGACAGGAAAGGTAGGCTAGGATGATCACTGCAAATTTATTTTTAAGGCTCAAGTGTAAACGTATGTCTCTGGTAATACATATTCACAGAATCACTAAAATAATACATTAAACATAGTATTAATATTTGATACAATTAGTAAAATGAACATTTGTGTGTGTGTATGTGTGTGCATGCAAACGTATGTACAATAACGAATCCTTCCAGACATCAGACTCTGGAAAACCTCAACTACCTAGCCTAGAACCATTCAAGTACTTGAAAATAAGAGAAAAATACATTTTTACAGTGAAGTAATGAAAAAAATGTGATTGATTTGTATTTTAGGTACAGGCTCACCTCCAGGTATATAAAGCAAAACAGCAGTTTACCAGCAACATGACACACAGATTTGGGGGAAAAGTGATAACACATCTGAAAGAAAGAATCTCCATATCTATAAAAAGTAGGTAGTAAAAATAAAAGTATGGCTCTTAGTCCACTTAGTGCAGGAGCAAACAGCCCTACCCTCAATATTTCAGCAGTCACTGAGGACATCATAGTATTTCAGTGTAGTACTACAGTAGATCTTTATAATTAGGACCCTGGGTCAGTTAATGTGCATTACTAAAAGATAGAATATTAATATATTATATAGGAAGATCTTTCACTGAAATAATAATGAAATAATAATTTTTTTAAGGGTTCAGTTATTTGGAAAATAAAGTTATTTAAAACAACTTTACTATTGTTATGTTTTATGTATTGTATTTTGTCTCTAACTTTCAAAGCTTTTTCTGATTTGTTATGTTCAGAGAGGTTGTGCACAATGTAAATATGTTAAATGTAATCACTATTTACACCTAGATTAAAGTACAATTAAAAGTTGAATTTTTTAAGGATACTTTTTCAGATTCGAGAATTATTTGCCTTGTTAAAAACTGTGTACAGTAATCGGTTGTACAAGTTTTTGGTTGTGCTCTCGTTTCTCTTCTTCTACATTGTTATAACAAGATACCATTCCTACACTGTAATAAGTTACCATCTATACTACTATTATGGTATTTTAAAATCTGATGCATCGACTCAGGTTTTAAGGCCTCTCAAGAGATTTGCATGAGGAACAGGAGGAGTTACTTGAACCAAAAATTCCTGATTCATTAATTACTTGTTGAACATCATAATGTCATTGATGTAATCCACCTGTTTTGGAGGATGCTGGGAAGACAACAGAATAAGAAGATTTCAGAGTAACTGAATCTTTAACTCTATTTCTTTGAAAATCTTCTGTCACAAATCAGAAGGATAATGTCTTTTTTCACCCAATGAGAAAGCTGTTCTCACACGAGCATAATTAATCTCTGACACCATGACAAAGAAATTCCTTAAAAGGATTTCTCCGATTTCCTCTCAAGACAGAAGATTGTCTTTATCCATCATCTGTTCTTCCTGATCCCTTCTTTTTGAATATCCACATCAGCAGAATTGTCCATCAGAAGAGACAGCAGGAGGGAAATCTCTGCATGATTGATAGGGCTCCAATGCTCTGCAGGCCTATTTAAGTGCAAGCATCTATTGTTGCGAACTTACTTTACAGCAGTTAAACAAATATAATAGTCACCGATTCAACCATTGTGAAGCTTAGACTTGACTAAAACTAGGAAGTGAATTTGCTAATGACGAGGCACTAATTTTGAAGCCAGATACAAACTGAAGATAAGTTAACCTGATGTCTCCTCAGAAAAAAGAAAATTCTCAAAACTATGCAACAGTATATATATATTAGAGAGTGTTATATACTATACTGTATGCAAAAGATTTATATGTTTTATCCTAACAGTCACTAAATACTTCTTACCTAACTCATAGATAACTGGGGGAAAAAAACCCAAAAACTACATATTACCATCCAAAAATATCAAATGTGTCATAGAAAAAAGAGCTACCAACACTCCCTTAAAAAATTTTTTTTTCAGACTCATCATAGTGAAGTTTTTTCAAAAAGAGGTATAGGTATGTCTCTATGTGCCCGTAATCCCATGTGCGAAACAAAACAAAAAACAAACAAACAAACAAACAAAAACAAAGGCCTTTTGAGACTCCTTGTAAAGAACCTGCCTCTTTCTTGGGTGGAAAGAATGAACCAGAGGATTGCAGGTCAGTTTCAAGTGGAGGAGCAAAGTACCCTGAGCAAAGGCTCAATCCACAGAAAATGCAAACCTGGCTCCACTTTCAAAGCTATCTACACAAAACAGAAACAGATCTAGAAATCTCACTAAAGCTATATTAAGAACATACCCAATATCAACACAGAGTTACAGCATGCTGTGTTCTTTACAGATGCTGCTAAAAAAGGCCAATTGAGCCCAGATACCAGGACATACTGACTCTGTGTTCTGTTTGCAACCACAATGACTTTGACTACTCAGCTCTGGATGCACCCTGTGGAAATATTTGTTTATCCTTCCAATCCCCAGACAGTGAGACCAGTCCTTAACAATGGTGCTCCAGCTCACTGGTGCTCCCCCCTTGGCATGGTTAGTAGGACAGAGGGCCACTGCCTGACCTACAGTGGGGCTTCTCCAGCTGACCTACCTCCTCAAGCTAAGAAGAGCAACTAACGGCTGGTCCACAGCCACGATCCACATATTCTCCAACAAGTGGCCTAGTTTTGGTTTTTCTTAAAATCAGAGTTATCTTCAGGACTGATTACCCCTTTGAAAACCTAGGGAAAAAAAATTACATCCAGGATAAAAACCTGGGAAAATCCTTGTGGATAAAGAATGATGCTAAGCAGTTTGAATGTAGAATATACCACAGAGCTTGCATATAGAGAAGCTGGGAGCCAATAGAGAAGGAGCTGGTAGTGAAAGTAACACAGAAAAAAGGGTCAGATGGGGAAAGAAGGTACACAGCCCAGGGGGGACTCTTAAGTATTTCCTCACCAATCCAGGACCCAGAAATCTCTCAAGGGCTCACTCACATCACCAACAGCTCCACATTGTTGGTTAACAGTGCTTTTGTGAATGGCCTGTCTTCTCAACAGCAGTGTGTGTGTGTGTGTGTGTTTAGGGGAGGGAAGAATGATCTTAGTCATTTTTGTATGCCTATTATACACTGTACATAGCATCTTATCAAGATCAATAAACATTTTACTAACTGGTTAGAATGAAAGTGAGTAACAGGCTATTAGTGCTGCCCGAGGCCAGGTGTGTAAGATCTGGGACGAGGGCAGGCAAATCTTTCTCTTTTCTATCCAGAAAACTCAGTGGAAAAGCAAATGAGATTTAATTCCAAATTCAACAAGAATATCCTCTTGCCTATAATCTTTAATAAGAAAAACCCATTAGTGTGTATGGGAAATCTCTGTACCTTCCTCTTAATTTTGCTAGAAACCAAAAACTGTTCTAAAAAAGAAAAAAGTCTTAAAAAAAAAAAAAGCCAAAAGCAAAACAAAACAAAATAAAATCCACCAGTGCTCACAAAAACTCAGGGAAAAACAAACATTTCATTCTTTTGCCCTTCAGAGATACCTTTGTAAGAAAAGGATCAGTTGTAACATGATCCATTATAAATATCTGACTAAATGTGTTCAGAAAACTGACTTTAGATTAAGATATGCATTGACTAGATCCCAGCTCTCCCACTTCTAAGGGTGCATGTGATTCAGTCTCTCTGCCTCAGCTACCTCATCTGTAAAGTAGAGATAATAATTGTGCCTACACTCTACAGGGTGTTGTAAGGATCAAATGTAAATCCTGGTATTTGGCACTCAGCACATAACAGCTGATTATTATTCATTCTCTGTTGACTCTTCCCCTCCCCCCATCCCCATTCACACAGCTCTCTAAGTGGGCACATCCAGCTCTGTTTCTGAGAGTTTACCTTGAGACATACACACACGTGCAATATGAGAGCCTTTGGTGCTGAGAAAGGAGCAGGCTCAATAGACTGAGCCAAATGTACACTTCTGAGCGACCGAAAAAAAAAAAAGAATGAGGAAATTAGGTAGAATAAGCAAAGAAGAACAGGGCAGGCCAGGGTGACACAGGGGCTGGATAGAGACAATTTCTCAGGACTCTCTGAATTACTGCAGGGCTGTGTATACCTCATTCTGTCTCCTCCAGCTTAGCTTCACCACCTGGTTTCCTGGTTGTCTTGGCAGTTTTCAGGTTGGGGTCTTACTGGGATATACAAAGCACATCCTGTACTTGTTTTTATTTCCACTCGATTCAACAAATACTTATTTTGTTCCTGTGCCAAGAATTTAGAGATGCTGAAGATACATTTGAGAATAAGACCATATCATCCAGAAGTTTACAGCTCAGAGGGACCAATGGGTAAACAACATACCATGTAACAGAACACAGAAGAAACCTCGGAGTGAGGGTGGGAGTGACACTTAGAATTTCAAAGATGTGCAAGATTCGCATGACAGAGAAAAGATAAGGTTGAAGACATTCCATGTAAAGAAACTGTGGGGCAAAAGAAGTAGGTGTCACTTTATGGATGTGTCTGAGTCCTAGACTGCATGAAGGCAGAATGGCAGGAATTAGGATAGAGAGTGAAGCTAGGTTAAGAAAGGCAATTAGGATTAAAAATTTTTTTAACAGAAGAAGCTAGGTTAAGAAAGGCAATTAGGATTAAAAATTTTTTTAACAGATAAAGGAGTCCTTAGAGATTGTAGGCAAAAGAGTGACATGACCAATTTTTTTTTTCAAGAAGTTCATGGGACCAAATAGAAGATACTGGAATGGGAAAAGGAAGAAGAAAAGTAAAAAATCAGAGAGCCTGAGAAGGAGATAAAAGGGTCTGGCAAAAGACAATGAAGGACTAAGAAGGAGAATAGAGATAAAATATCATTTATTTAAGACTAATGTAGGATGCTGAATTGATGACATGTATTGACTTACTGGACATAAGATGTAAGGAGGAGAGGAGAAACCCAGGGTAACCAGGAAGTTTCTAGTTTGAGCACTTGAATAAACGTCATGCTATATATTTGGATGTGACAGTGAAGGAAGTGTCACCTCTTTCTGTGTGCGTCATTTTGTGGAATCACACACCCAAAGGCCTTTTGTTTATCTTATATCACTAACACCTGGACCCTGTAGGAGAGAACTTAAGAAAAATAACATTTTTCCATTTTGTTTTTAATAAGGCATTCTTTTAGTTCTACATCCTTTCCAAAGGAAAGGAATACTGACATCAACTATAAATTCTAATTCTAATTCAAAGTTTCATGGTTTATTTCATAAACCGAATGGCTCAAAGGATTTGTGGCTAGACCAGTCTAAATATGATAGCTAGGTGAAAAACGAAAAAAAGGGCAGACATCTGCCAAAAGGCTACATGTGCCGAATGGGAAATTAGAGCACATTCAGAGAAAGAGGGAGAAGAAACAGACTGGTTAATAAAGAAGGACCTAGTAGATATTTGGTTATTTGTCCACCAGAGCTGAATAGTAGATAATGCTGCCATCTGCATAAACTTAATATAACTAACATTTTCCCCCAGTAAACCCATTCTTTATATTTCACTTTTTTCTGAGGTCACCAGTGTACAACACAGAATAACTGTTTTGAGAAGCACAGTTTTAGAATTGGATAACCAAAGTTGAAATTCTAGCTATGTCTGTTTATGTAAACTTGAAAAATTCTTTAACATCTAGCACTCCACTTTCATCTTATAAAAGAAAATATTAACATTTCTCTTCACAAGTTGTTGTGTACTAACATTTTACCAAAAAACTTCAGACTAGAAGGTTCACCCACCAAAAAACACTATCTTTATAAGGTCTATGGCAACTTTCCTAGCCTAATTGGGCAGAAATAGGTAAGACTTAGGTAAATCTTAGGTAAGACTTCTAAAGAGATTTTGGTGATGTTAAGCAGCTCAAAAATTATAAAGTTATGTCTAAAATTGACAAAATAAAGATCAATAAAATAAACTCTTAAAATCATTCTCAAATTCAAGTGAGTGTCCTAAGAGTGATAAAAAGTCAGTTCTGTGTATTATTACCAGAATCTACAACTATATCATGATAGAGTGGAAAGTGCTGCTGAAAACAGTAACCCTAGAACTCAGGCGGAGTCCTCATATGCAGCAACTGGCTTATGCCAGATTAGTCTCCTTCTAGAGGAGAAAAATGGAGTAATTCTCCTTAGACACATTTTCAATAAAGAGAGTTAAAACAAAAATTGTTTTCTGGCTAATTTTTAGAGACAAAAATTACCAGTTACCTAGAATTTCTAGTTACCTGTTTTTTGTTTTTTTTTATCACATAAATAATGCCTTTCCTATTCAATGAAGATTTAACTTTCACCTATATGGAAAATGACAAGGTAGAAAATAGGGATACATCTGTACTCAATCTTCCACAAACTAAGCTCTCTAATGCAACTTTTACTCTTATCCTGAATGATAGGATAATACAGTGCCTCTTCAGTGAAGTTCAGTAAACATGAATTAAACATCTTTGTATTGAGTGTATAGTCATTTCATTAAGTAGTATTTGTAAGAAGCATAAGTATGTACCTGCCCACACTTTCCAACAATTTTAATACAGTAACAACTTCTCTCTCTAGGGGTCATTGACCCAGAATTCTTGACTACTGGAAACATAGTCCATTGCCTAAAAGCAAGCAGATAAGTATACAGACAGACACAACAGACAGCGCAAAGTTCACATTCTAAAAGTATTTGCACTTACTCAAGAGGAGCCACTCAGGCACTCACTCAAATTTGTTTCCTCTCATTTTAGACTCAGTTTGAAGAAATCTACTTATATAAGTCCTAGGTTTTGACAGATTAAAAGGAGTGAGATGCCAGGGAGAAGGGCAATGACAGTTAAAAAGAAAAAGTGAAGTTTTAAATCTGACAGTGAAGACAGAAAAATGATTTCAAAAAGGAGACAGAAGATTTTAAAATATACAACAATCTGGAGCCATTTTACTTTAGGAATACATGATTCTAGTCTATAGCTTGGGCCAAAACTAAGATGTTGAAAATAACCAAATAACCAAGATAAAATTATACTTATTAAGCAATTAATAATCTATAATTATCTTTTGAAAGATCTCTATAAAATTGTTATATTTTAAAATCTAAGTATTTCAGAGAATAAATTCTGAATAAATTACAACTAAATAATTCTATACATTTGTGATCCTCTAGAAAAATCAAGAATTCTTTTTCTCAATGATGTGGATTATGTATATTTCTCTTAAAATTTTTAAAAAGTTAATATTTTAAAAGGCAGTGTACACCCACAGCCTATATGTATTTTGAAAAGTAACTTTTCTTCCTTTTAATAGCCCTCCCTATGGACAACCACTATTACCAGCTTATTCTCTTGTTTATTCTTCTGAGGAAAGGTGAAATTTAATTGTAATATAAATACACATGTATATATGTATTTATGTACCGAAACAAATATGAGTATACTACAAACACCCTTCTGTATCTTATATTTTTCACTTCACAATAAATCTTGAAGATCTTTACGTAATCAGAATATAAAGAGCTTCCACATTCTTTTTTATGGCTGTATAGTATTCCACAATCGATTGAACAGTTCACTAGGGACTATCCAATCTTTGGCTATTACCAAGAATGCTGTATGGTATACACAACCATTTCAAACATCTACCTCACTGGGATAAATTCCTATAAGTGGTATGCATATGCATTTAAAATTTTGATAGATATTGTCAAATTGCTCTTCATAGAAATTAGATTAATTTTCACTATGTATTAAAGAGCCCATTTCACCATACTTTTACTGAATTTAAAAAACTATTATTTCATTGTATATGAAAATGAAGACAAATTGGAAAAACAGTAGCTCATTGCAGTTTTTTTTATTAAAATTATTGTTGACACTAATAAAATCAAGTAAGTTTCAAGTGTACAATTCAACGATATGTCATATATATATACTGCATTGTGTGTTAGGGGTAAAAGGGGTCAAATATTTGGTGACAGAAGAAAATCTAACTTTGGGTTGTGACCAGTACAGCTTTAATTTGTACTCCTCTTATGGGTGAGGTGAAGCATCTTCTCAGGTTTAAGAATCACTTAAACTTCTTTCTAAGAAATGTCTGTTCATGTTCTTTACCCATTTTCCTATTTTTTGTTAATGTAGAAGCACCTTTCACAAATTAAGGAAACTAGCCATTTTGTCTGTGATATTAGTTACAAATATTTTTCCAGCTTATCATTTGTCTTCTGACTTTCAACTATATTGTTATACAATTTTTATTTCTATGTAGTTGAATTTATCACTTTCGCTTTCAAACTTAAAAAGAACTTCCTAACTTAGATTAAGAAAAAGTCCCATTACTGTGATAATTTTTATACTTATATATATAACTTATTTATAATTGATTCTGGTATAAGATATGGAATATGGATAATTTAACATTTTTCCAGTTATATCCAACTCACTTAAGCCCATTTACTGAATACTGCATCTTTCTTCCTCTGAGTTGACATAATAAAGGTCTTCTTTATTATATCCTGAATTCTAATATGTATTTGGGTCTCTCATAAGGACTTCAATATTTGTTATAGCTTCATAGATGTTTTAATATCTGACAGATATTGTCTTTCACAGTACTCGTGCTCTTATTCAGAATTTTTCTTGAATTTCTTGCTTAATTTTACATATAAACTTTATATCAGCTTTTCTGATTAAGAAATCATTTTGTATTTTATTGAGCTCTCATTAAATTTATATATAAGGAATTTTATATATTTTACATTTTGGATCTTCTTATTCAAGAACATGGATTAGTTTTCCTTTATGGTCCTAAGTAGCATTTTAAAGTTGTCATCACCTAGATGAGGCTCTCTCAACCCCAGCACTATTGATATGGGACAATCAAAAATGTCTCTAGATCTTGCCAGATGTCCCCTGGGGGGGGGCAAAATCAGCCCCAGGTAAGAACCACTGATTTACATCAAGCATAACTTCTCTTTAGGTTTAATACCAGATTTTTTGTTTGTTGTTGTTGTTGTTGCTAATCTAAATGGTATCTTTTCTTCTAATATGCCATCTGGTTAGTTGTTTGTAAATATAAACACTAGTTATTTTCACATTTAAATTATATATCCAGCCACTTTGTGAATTCTCTCACTGTAAGTTTTTCAATTGATTCTCATGGGTTTATGAAGAATCACATTTTCTGCAAAATAATAATTTCGCTTTTTTCCATTAAAAAATTTTTTATCTGTCTTTCTAACTGCATTGTCTAGTAGCCCATGATGATAAATCAAGTTGGTAAAAGTGAACACTCTTATTCAGATTGCTTCTAATATTCCCCATTAAGCATGATGTTGGTTTGGGGCTGAATGCACAGTGTATCATGCAAAGGAAGTATCCATCCCTTGCTATTTTTCAGGAGTTTTTAACCCAGGGCAACTGTTGAATTTACAAAGTGCCTTTTCAAATCTATGAAGGTAATCTTACGCTTTTTCATTAATCCAGGAAATTATCTGAACAGTTCTAGAATTCCTAGAATAAGCCCCACTTTGTAATAATAGTATGTCATTCTTTTAAATTATTTGCAGTTGTCTGTTTTGTGCTTTGTTGGGTTTTGATACCACTGACATGATAGCATCATAAAAAGACTTTTAAAGCTTTCTTTCTTTCTTTCAGATAGTTTAAATAGAATCGAAATTTTTATTTCTTAGAAGTTTAATAAAATTGCTCCATGGAAACATCTGGGATTGATGCCCTTTTGTACAGTAGTTCTTCAAAATTTTCTCTATTTAATTTATTGTGATTGGTAAGTTTACATTTTATGTTTCTTCTGAGGTCAGTATTGATAAATACATTTGTCTATAGAGTTACCTACCATTCATATTCTAAAATTTGTATAGTTGATCAAAATTATCTCAGCATTCTTTTAACCAGCTCTTTTTTGTGTGTGGTTGTTTCCTCATTGCTATGTTCTTTTGTGATTTATGCTTTCTTAATCTTTTTGTATTCTATTATCTAGTTTTATCATTTCTCCCCTGAAGATCAAGTTCTTGCACTACTCTATTAGTGTGGTCATGTTTTTCTTAATTTATTATTTACTTGTTTCTACCTTTACTATGCTTTGATATGCTTTGCTTAAATTTCTTTTGTTGTCATTCTAACTTCAGTTGGTTGCTCAATTCACTTATTTTAATTCTATTTTGTTTACTAATATAAGCATTTAAGACAATAAATGTTTCTTAAAATGCTCCTTTAACTGTACCAAGGGCTATATGGTATAGCAGTTAAGAACCAAGCACTGGAGCTAGACTACTTGGTTGCAAATCTTATTTACTTCATTTACTAGTTGTGAGATTAGGAAGCAAGTCATTATTTCTTGCTGTGGCTCTATTTTCTCATCTAAAAAATCTGGATAACAACAGTGCCTTTATTGAATAGTTATCATGAAGATTAAAATGGGTCAGTACTTAGAGCAATGCCTGACACATAGTGGGAGCTTAAATGGTTCTTAAATTAGTTAATTAAATGATAGATATGTTTAATCTCTACTTTAAATCATCTTTTACATTTTGCTTTCTGTTTTTATTGCTTCTTTCTTTTAAAAAGAATCCTTTACAATGTTGGCTGTATTTGCTTTCTGTACACAGTTATGTTTCTTCTGGTAATTTTGAAGTGTTTTTTGTGCTTGGTAACTTTACAGATTATATTTAATCTTCTGTTTCTTTATACATTATCTACTGACTCCATACTGTGGGTAACAAGTTTAGTATATTTCTACTCCTTTCTTTCT